>JAJONR010007695.1:0-36098 GCA_029582245.1 Solanum etuberosum
AAAAGTTATTAAAGACTGGAACTCCACAGGATTAACAGATACCTTAGGAGCTAGAATAAGCTTCTTACAAAAATGGTTTATAGAATTATGCGAAAAACATAAAGAAGATATAAGAATGGAAAAAGTATTGATTAAAAATTTAGCATGTTGTAAAAATTTAGCATGTTGTAAAAATTCCATGAGAGCTATGTCATGGAATTTGATATATCCATCATACTGAAATAAGGGGATTCTACTTGCCAAGGTTGAGTCTGTACACATCATGTTTTGCTAAAGTGGATCCACTAGCGAGGTCATTTAAGACAATCTTATGAGAGCGCGTAGTTTGGGAGTAGAAGTTGCTACTAGAGACTACCCTATTTGAGCCTCTATGTCAAAGCCCTCTCGGTGCTAAGTCTAAATCCCAAAAGAATAGATTAAAGTCAAATATCAATATAACATAGGAAAGACAATGATTAATACTAATCCACATCTTAAAGATCAAAACATAGAATAGCTCCTTAAATTACAATTCAACAATAGGTGAGGAAACATTTCACCAATGTGAATCTATACATGAGAAATACTTTTCACAATCACGATCATATTCGTATGTGAGAAAACCTTTCACAACAATATTGATACTTTCATCTAAAAGCACCCTATCATCTAAAACATCATTTTCATAAGACTTGCATAATCTTCCAAATTAATAGTTCTTAGGTTCATGGATTTATCATAGGTTCATAGTTGAAAATCGTGAATCATGCATGGGTCCATAAAATTTTGATTAAATATCATGTAATAACATTAAATCATGCAATAGAAGACTTAATCAACATTAAAAATTATAATTGAATGAAACCCATGACGAATTAAGAAGAACCCTAATTTGATCAATTGAAATTGATTTGAGAAATTAAAAACCATAAGGACCCCATGGAGGAATGGACTCCATGAAAAAATACCCACATACCTTGCTACTCAAAGCCCAAGATTAATGGTGAATAGATGACCTTCAAATGAACCATAACTTCTTCTTCTTCCTTAGGCTGAGAGGAAATTTAGAAGAGTGAATTTGGTTGGGTTTTGGGAAATAGTAGAATGGGTTTAATGTGGGTAGATTTAGGACGTAAAAGCTTTATATACGGTTTAGGGTAGAAACCAAAATGACATGGCATAGGCTTAAAACATTTAGGAAAAGACCAAAAATCCGTTAAGAAATACTGTTTGAACTGGTCTACGGGTAAAACCTACGGACTCTAGAACTTTCTACGGTCCATACAGGTCAACCGTAAACCAAGTACCGGGACTTTAAAATTATCCATTTTTTACGAGACCTTCTACGGTCTGTAAGACATCCTAGGGTCCATAGACCCTAATTGTATAGTCAACTTGAACCTTCAAATTTCACATACGGAAGCCATCTATGATCCGTAGATCAGTTGATGGACCATCCTGGTCAACCGTAGAATTAAGTACTAGAAGTTGATTTTCAAAATTATTTTCCTCCTTTCTACGAGACTGGTCTACGACTCGTAGAAAATTCTACGAACCGTAGAGTGGTCTCGTATACCTGAACCAGTAGCCCAAATTCAAGCAATCTTTTCCCTTTTAAAAAATCTGAGGTGTTACAGTTGCATGAGGCATTGGGCACTCAACTCACTTTCAGTATAACTTTCCATCCACAGACTAACGGTCAGTTAGAAAGGTTTATTCAGGTATTGAAAGATTTGTGGATGGCATGCATAATTGATTTTGGGGGCCATTGGGATCAGTTCTTACCCTTATGTGAGTTTTCCTATAATAATAGCTATCACTCCAGTATTGATATTGAGGAAATTTGATGCATTTTATGGGAAGGGATGCAGATCTCCCATAGATTGGTTTGCGGTGGGTGATGTGAAACATTTGGATATAGATTATGCTAGGGAAGCTCAGGAAAGGGTGAGGGATATTTACACTATGTTTGTGGAAGTTCATAGTAGAAAGATGGAGTACGTGGATCACAAGGTAAGGAACATGTATTTTCATGTTTGTGATAAGGTCTTATTGAAGGTGTTACGTATAAAAAGATTCATGGGGTTTGACATGATGGTAAGCTTTGAAATCATTACATTGGTTCATTCGAGGATATTGAAGGTGTGGGAGTAGTGGCCTACAAGTTAGCACTTCCACCCAACCTGTCTAGGGTTCATCCAGTGTTTTTGATAAAGAAATACCATGGAGATGGAGACTATATCATCAAGTGGGACTCGATAGCGTTTGACAATGACTTGCAATATGAAGAGGAGCCGATTGTGATTCTTAATCGAGATGTCTGGAAGTTGAGGATAAATGAGATCAAATCAGTGAAGGTTTAGTGGAACCATAATCCGATAGAGGAGTCTACTTGGGAGACATAAAGGGACATGCGAGACAAGTACCCTTACTTGTTCAAAATTTCAGGTACTACTCTTTTCCTACTTTCGCCCAGTTTTTCTTATTTGATCATTTAAAGACGATTGATGGAAATTAGTATCTATTTTAATGAACTGACTCGATCATTATAAGTAATCCAATAGTGAAAGAATTTGGGCCAAAAAACCTTTTGGACAGTGACTTAATTTTTTTAGGCTAGGCAAGCATAAGACGGTATCTAGGCTAGGTGAGGTCTAGGGTCATTCGGGAATGGTGGGGTGTGATGTAAAGTTTTGGTTGATTTTATCTTGTAGTGTAGACATTAAAGAGTCCAGAGGGCTTTTCTAAATTGAATTTAAGTAAGTAGAATTCCCAAAACTGATCTTGGTATGGATAGGATATGTCAGGACGTCAACAGAGGAGGTTGTTATATGAAAAATTGTATTTCCAAGAATTTAAGGCTCTGAAGTTTTATCGAGCCACTATAGTGGAGGGAATCCTGTAATAGCGACACTCAGACCATTATAGAGGGGGTAAGTATCACTATAAGAGTGTTGCTATAACGAGCTAGGTCCCTATAGCGGGGAAAAATGAGAATTTATGCAGAAATAACCCCAAAACCACTATTTTTTGCTCTTAGTCTTTGGACTTCGGAGGGGAAATATTTGGTAGTCTGCACTTGTTTTTCCATGGAATATGTTAGTAAAGGTAAGCTTTTGACTCCCGAACCTTGTGCAGTGATTCTTAAGCCTTAGAATCTAGGTTACTACTCTTGGGGGGAGGTTTTGACATGATTCCATGGTGGAAAATCCCTAAGTTGGGGAAGATGATAATATTTTGGCCTAGGGTTAAGATTTAACGATAAGCCGAGTAAATTATAGGCCATTAGTGATTGATTGTTGTTTATATTATTTATTTTAGACCAAGAACAATTCAAGGAACTTTGCAAGGGGAAAGCTCAGGTTCTTTAGAGTTTCCATGATTTTTAGTTGGTGATGGTTGTATGTTCCGGTTTATGTATGTATGCATGTCTACTTTTTTGTACTATCACTTGTGCAATGCATGGTAGGGAGACATACAAAATGATATCATGTAAGTAATCTCATGCAATGAACTTATTATTATCACTTGTGGTTTTCAAGTTTTATTGTTGATTGTGCTATGTTATTGTGTATGATTATTTGTAATTGTTAGTTGGCTCAGGTACCGCACTGGTACACTAACGATGGATGGCTCAGGAACCACAACGGTACACTTACTATGGATGGATCGAGTACCGTGTTGGTACACTAACCGTTTTTGTTTGGGTTCTGTGAGAGGGCCAAGTATGTGATTAAAGTTTTGTGATAGATACGGACATTTGCATTTGTGATTATGTGGGACATACATCCAGGTAATGTTGTTTTATGACATGTGACTAAGATTCTATATGGTTTGATAATTGTTGTTAGGTGTATTGTTTTGTGGTATTGCATTCTAGTGAACTGTTTACATTCATATCTTGGACTAACCGTGTGATCTTACCAGGACATTATGGTTTGTGTACTGATACTGCACATGTGATTTTCTTGTTGACTATTGGGCATCTTTCAACGGCTAATTTGAGACCTTAGTTGAGAGATACCTGATTCAGAATCCAAGGGTGAGCTACATCTTTCAAGATGCCATGGGTTCTTCTGCATTTTTTCCATCCTTTCGGGCACAAACATTAGACTTTAGCCTTATGTTGGTTCCGGTGTTACATCCTCAGTTCGACTGTTTGGAGTTTTGGCTTAATGTCATTCACTTCTTAGGGGTTATTTCCACATTGAATGTTTTTAGACTACTGGGTTGAGTTTATGAGGACTAAATTCTTTAGTGACTAAACTATTTTACTTATTTATTATGATAATCTTCTTTTAATAAATGGTGTTAGGTTGGTTTCGAGATAGTCTTTGGTTCTCTCGCCATGTGTTTTAGTGTGGGTTCCACTCAAGACGGTCGGGGTTGTGACACCTTTAATCCATAATTCCTTTTGTACTATAGCCATAGTGATTCTTGATAATGCTAAACTACACTTCATCCGATTCTAAGTGTAGGCGGTTGCTAACAAGTATAAACCCAACGAAGAGTTGGGGTCGATCCCACAGGGAGTGATACGGTAAAGAATTTGATTACCAAGTAAAATGGTGTTCTAATCATTTCTAGATATTTTCGCAACAATAAAGTAAATGAGAAGGAGTTGACAATTCATGTCAAATGGGGGGATTTGGGTGAACAATTAACAACTACAAATAACTGGGAGTAACCAAGTAGAGAGGGTTTCTTGGGACTGTGATAAATTGAATGTCAATTTCGCTAAATGGGTGATTATTATTTACTAAAAGTCGTTGAAGTAGGCTAGGCTTTAGGTGCAATAGTTATTTCTGAATCAACTATCACGAATTGAGCGAGTTCTTTCGAACCTCGACAAGCACACACATAAAACAGCCCAATACCTTAATCAATCTATTTTTTCAAGCTAGATTAGTAGGATTGCATTTAGACCCACTTTCTCAAGCTAAGTCTACAATAACCCAATCACTACAATCATCAACTCATAGTTTTAACTCTAATACTTCTTTCTCAAGCAAGCTTAGAATGCTAAACTAGAATTGTATTAGCAACTACAATTCATCAATTAAAACTCAAACTATTAATTGAACCCACTTCAAATCAACAATAAAATCAGTATATATTAACACCCATAAGCTAATTGAAACATTCAACTACATAATCACACCCCCAAGAATGGGGGTTTAAGCCACAAATAATAAAGAACGAGAAATTGTTACCAACTATGTTTTCCATTAGCTTGGGCAACAATTCACAAGTCTCCAAAATGCTCAAATTGAAGTTAAAAATCAAACAAACTCTAAATCTCTACTCAAAAAGTGTAAGAACAATGTTCAGAATATTTAGGATAAAAAACCCAGAACTAGACAATATGAGAACTCTTTTTCTTCTTTTGAAAATTGCATTTATACGTTCCCAAAATTTCACCTTCGGAGTCACTGGGTGAAATAATTTGGCTTTGCCAACCTAGTCGGCGATGCACCGAGTGCTCCTTTCCATCACCTTCTTGGCTTGGCCTTTCACCACCTCTCTTCTGTAACTTTAGGCGATCAAGGATGACATCGCCGATCCGTTCGGCGTGTCGCCGAACCATCAATTTTGTCTCCGAGTTGGTCTTGTCCATGGGCTGGCCTGCTGGAACTTTTGGCGAGCTGAAGGTCCACTCGGCGACTCACCAAGTGGCTTTGGCGAGTACCAGCCTTGTTTTTCTTCAGCTTCTTAAGTTTTTTCGCTCTTTTTTGCTCGGTAATGCCCTTGCCTTGCTCTTTAGCCTTCATTGCTGCAAATTAGCATTTTAACATTAGTTTAAAGCATAAAATAGGCATTGAGGACACTAAAACTTTGAATATTAAGCCCTAAATGAGTCGAAATCCCCAACTCATCAACACCCCCAATTAAAATATTTTCTTGTCCTCAAGTAAAACAGAAGATCAATCAGTTCAATAGAGATGTCTACAAATAGTGCTACTCGAGACTCAACATGAATGCACACGAGGTTAAATCTACCCATGAAATGTTCAATTGTGCACAACAAGTTTCAAACTGTGACTAGCCATTATCAAATAGAGATCAAGCTCACAATGCTTGCTTCAAATGCAAATTCAAGCTCAACAAAAGTATTTGAATGCCCTCACATCAAGAATGATTCCATGCCCCCCAAAAGCTCATTAAAATCTAAAAATTAAGGAATCAAAATCAACTCTTACACTCTCAAAGATAAATACATGCATGATTTTACCCATAGGCTTGCCTGTATTTTCCAATCAACATGACATTAAGCTAAATCAAGATCACAAAGGTCTTTCAAGGGTTGAAACGGGGCTAAGGGTAAAGGTATGATCATTTTGGCTTAGTGACTTCTACCTTAATGAAGTATGACTTGCATTTCACTTTTTCTCCTTTTCTTTCACTCTTTTTTATTTTCACAATCCACCCTAAGTTCTTTTAAGCATGACTCATTGGACACCCCTTTTCTTTTATCCATTGCATAAGATTCATTGCAACATTCTTTTTCAATCTTTTTCTTCTTTTGCTTTTCTTATTTTTTTTTATATGGAGGGGTTCCATCTTTTTCAACACGATCCATCAAGGGTAATTTTTTCACAAACTTCTTGACTTTCCTCATTTTTCACCACACCCCCCAACTTAGGCTTTGGGCCTAAGTTGGCTATTCAAACGAACCAATGCTTCATGAAGGTTTTAGGTGATGGGGAAAGAGGTCAAATGTGTTCATGTTTCATCCAAAGAAAAGGTTAAGCTCAAATGGTGTCAAGCTACGTTCGCACTCTCACAAGGTGGTCACAAAGAGGTATAGTAGCAATTTGGTTCACTCTCCAAAATTTGTGCCTAAGATCATCTCTATCATTCGCTTACATTAGTCAATCGGACCAACAGGGAAATTTCTAGGTATCACCAAGCACATATTTCAAGATGATCTCACCAAACCCAGCATTCAACACAATCATCAATCAAGATTCTACAAATTTAGCTCGCGTGCAACGATCATCACAAGACTCATTTTCAAAAATCGACTAGTCACAATGAGATGCTAAGAGTTCACACATGACATATGCAACTCAAATTTTGCTTCATTGGAATTGCACAAACATATCGTTCAATCAAGAGCACTATTCCAGTCATCGGTATTGATCGCAACCGATACTTAAATGTGCAAGAGAACAACCACACATTTACAAACACAAAAATCAAGAGGTGAAATTTAAATCGGATAAAAAAACAACAGTCACAAAAATAAGCATCCAAAACAAGTTAAATGCAACCCAAAGGAGTAGGTATGAAGATACCTCACCCCGCCAAACAAAACCCTAACATTATCCTCAATGCAAGATAAAATTTTGTCTCAAAAGTAAAACTAAAAAACAGTCAAGATCCTTCTGTCAGGATAAACTTGAGGTGAATGTTGCACATCTGGGGCTCTCTCAATCTAGGCATCAGTGCCTGACTCATCTCCATCTTTTGCTCCACTAGAGCCAATCATCGAAGTGTCCCAAATAGAGGCCTCCATGGTTGTCTGCACCATCGCACCCTCTAGATCCTCCAGGTCATCATACACAACTGCATCACGGGTCCCAAGCTCCTCCTCATCAATCTCGGGAGCGTCTGACTCAGCATCATTATCAGCTATAGAAGCATCTCCGCTCGTAGTAGCGGAAGGGATCTCAGAAATAACTAGCATCTCTGTACTCGGAATCTCGGGAAGGTCCACATTATTGAACAACATAGAAAAATTAGTGGATTTGATTTCATCCACGTCACGTCTCAAACTAGAAACATCGACTCTCAAGGCCGTAACCTCAGTGGAGTGGCTGCCTCCCTGCTCACATGCCTCAACTCGTACTGTGAGGGCATCCAAGGTTAGGCCATATGCGGTGATCAACTCCCGGTGCTCCCGCAACTCAGCTCGAATAGGAGCTAAGGCAGCAGCAATAGCCTTCTCAATCAGTACGGGGATAACTTCCTCGACCCGGGAAGCACGTACATCAGCAGATTGGGCAGGCCCATCCTGTATAGCATCGCCTATGTCAATGGGGGACATGCAGCAGCAGCAGCATCAGCAGTAGTAGTAGTAGCAGCAGACGAAGAAGGAGCAGTAGTTGTAGTACTAAGAGTACCTGAAGGCTCACCGGCCTGAGTGGGAGGGGCTGTATCTGTCTCCAGCATCTTTACATCAACAACTGGGGAAGTGTCCACCAACGTTGCTCTCCTCCTCTCAGCCTCGTCCCTAGTGTACTCGGCCTCAATCCTCCGAGTGTCAGTAGAGGAAGCGGGAGTCACTTCCACATCCGTCTTCACCACAAAGGGCACTCAAGCATGCCGGCACAATTCTGTGATCAGCACCGGGAAATAGAGCGATGTCTGGCTCTTCTTGGCCCTCATGGCCATCTCCTGCTCAATGATCAACCCAAGATTCAGTCTATCCTGGTCACTAATAGAACCCAGCAAAGCTGCCCTAGGATACAATAGTATGGACTTATTTTGGGATGGCATCAGAGTGCTGCTAATGAATCCGAACCAGTACCGTGCAGCTACATTCAAGTTCGTCTTCTCAATATTGACCCTTGACTCGATCTACATCGGTGTGATGTCAGAAATCAAAGGAGCTAACCACCCATTTAGGTTATTGAGGGTCTTCTTTTGTATCTGGTCCAGCAAGAAATGGATCATATTCATAGTACATCCCAACACCTCATTTATATATGTACTGCTGCATTTAACCTTTTTACCTCGCACCACCACATGATCAACTAGTGTGAATGAGCTGGCCTTCTTCTTTCCCTTTAGGACCAACTTCCCGTACTCCGTGTCGAATTCCCGAACCCAAGAAGGTATGTATGAGCCTCGGGGCTGTGTGAATCTCTCAAACTTATGGAACCGAATGGTTTCCCACACATCTGGATACTTGTTCACCACTCCATCATTAGACAACATCTTTTCTTCTAGAATGGTCCTCAACCCGGCAGCCTTAAGTTTGTTCATCGATCGAGGTGGAGGTGCATGTACCGGGGGCACTGGTGGTGCCTGCTTAACAGTCTGTGCTGGAGGTGGAGGAGGTTGAGGAGTAACCGGTAGTCTGGCTGGATCATGCAGCGCTTTGGAGTGCATTTGAGCTCGTCTCCTCTGAAGATTCTGATCATCCTGTGGCTCGGACACAGAGGCTGGTGATCTAGATCATGAAGTATCCTCACTATCAAATTTCAAAGTAGTGAGCTGGGTGTCATAGAAGCCCATGTTGTCGGAGTTGTACTCAGCTGGACTCGGCTCCGCAGGACCCTTCCCTTTAGTTGTGCCTTTTCCCCCTGTCAGTGTAAATTTGGGCTGTGTTGCTCGTTGTGGGGCAGCCCCCTCAGAAATAACTACTCCCACCGCTCTCTTCCGGGGTGGTTGGTTCCTTTCAGAAACTTTAGGTCTGGCCATATTTGGAAAACAACACATATTGAACCAATACATTTGAAAAAGGTCAATAAAACATCAAGGTTTAAAATTTCCAGAAAAACTCACCGACTAGTTGGGCGATTCACCGAACTCATTTGGCGAGCTTTATCAGGATCGCCGAAAGTAACAGAACAAAACTACAAAAAATCAGCAGAAGTCGGCGAGGTCTAGGGTCAGTCGGCAAGACACCGAATTCATTCAGCGAACCAAGGGTAGCTCACCGAATATAACAGAATGACTTATCAAAAATTTGGATGAAAAAGGGCGATCACAAAGACATTCGATGAGTCGCCGAGTGAACTCGGCCAGCACAAGCATATCACTGAATGTTACAGAGGCTTCCACTCAAATTTCAAGGTAAAAAGGGTGATTTTAGAGACATTTGGTGAAACATCGAGTCATTCGGCGAGCTCGACTAAGCTCATTGAACTGCCTCTCGTGCCAGATTTCTATCCCAACTTTCAATTTTTAATATTCAACCCACGACAAAGAAATTAAAGCCCTATTCTGTGCAATTTAACCCAGACCCATATCAATATCGATCCCGGGGTACTCAAACTTCTCCCGATTTATCTAAAATTGACCAATCAACGTCTTTTTCCCTTAAGAATGATGTCACCCGCTCTATCATTGGGCAAATTCAGTTAATTGATACAATTAGGGCTACCCATACTTCACCCACACCAGACCCAACATGCATAACCGTCAATCAATCAATTTAGACTCACAATTCAAATTTAAACAAGCCCAAAATTCAACACGATCAAGTTACCCAATAATAACTAACTAATCAATTAACCACACAAAGGTAAACAGAAGATCTATCAATTATACACACATTCTTCGATCATGGCAAAAAAAAAAAATAAGTTCGGGATACCAACCTCAAAAGTAGACAAATATCAAGCGCAGGCAGAGGAGATAGCAAGCAAGATCGACAATATCCAACTAGGTGACGATGCCCACACATAAAATTGACAAGAAGTATGATCTAAAATGAGGGTGTAGAAATTCAAGAGTCGAAAAATGCAAAATACAGGAGAGATTTGAATTTAAAATGGTTGGAAACCCTTTTGACCCTTCAGTTCGCGCCTCAATCGGCGATGTTACTTATGTCGCCGACCCAGTCGGTGATGCACCGAATGGCACTTTTGCCCACCGAAGTTACCAAAACTCTGACCTTTTAGTTGGTCAAAAAGGCGATCCACATCGGGCTCGCCGACCTGCTGAACGACTCGCCGAATGGTACCTGAGCTCGTCTAATTTCTTATTTCTCCCAAATTTTGAATTTCAACCTGCACATCCAACAACCGTTATTCAAACAACAAAACTAAAATCTAAAAACTTGGGTTGCCTCCCAAGAAGCACCTTATTTAACGTCGTTGCATGATGAAGACACGCTTTCAAGCTTCATTCTTTGGTAACCATGGTGTCATTGTAAACCTCCTTGTGATCTTGGATTTAAATGAGTTGAGATTTGACCCATCTGTGTTTCCAGCTTCTTAATCGACACCGAATGTGAGGTATCTGTTTGGTTCAGAGAAAAGATGTCATCTTTTATTTCCTTTAGCACCTAGTCTGATCCTTCCAGTTTGTTGAGATTTCATCCAAGCATATATTCGGTGCAGAAATTTTCAGGATCAGCCCTTGGGTCTTTCGGCTTTTGACGCTCATAAGGAGGTACATATCGTTCTTTGTCGCCATCCCGCTCTCTCCAATTTGTACCACGGTCACGCCATTCCCTTTATCGGTCTCTCCAACCGTCATCGTGATCTGTGTTCCAACCTTGATTCCCGTCCGGCCTTGGATACTTTGGATAGAAACCTCCTCCCTGGTTATCTAAGAAATGTACTTCTTCATTGTACATAGCTTCAAAGTGCGCTTCATCAGGATTTACTCCACTAACTCCGACCACATTCACAACCTTAGAACCACTTCCCATGGCATGTTTCGTCAATAGGTCCATTTGGGTCATCATCTTGGCTATGTTTTCATCTCGCTCTTGGTTCATTTCCATTTTCTCCTTTGTCATCCCAAAGTTTAAAAGAGACACCTGATCTTCTCTAGTGTACCAAGCACGATTGATTTTTGTCATCTCATCAAGATGAGTAGATGCTATGTCAAACGGTTGTTGCATGATTCCTCCTCAAATGAGCTGGTCTGCCACACCCTTGTTGACTGAGTCAACACTCCGGTAGAAATATTGTAGCAACACATTGTTCGGGAGTCCATGAGTTGGACATTGGAGAAACAACTTCTGAAAGCTCAACCATGTCTCATGAATAGGTTCACCATCCACTCGCTTAAAGTTCTGAATATTATCCCTCAACTTCACCATCTTCTAGGGAGGGAAAAATCATACATAAAACGCATCAGTGAGCTCCTCCCAAGAAGTGATTGATTCCCTTGGTAGATCGGCCAACCACTTTGTTGCCTCCCCCATTAGAGAAAAGGGGAACAAACGAAGTCGGACCCACTCTTGAGTGATCTTCTTGAAATAAAAAGGCCCACACAAATCCAAAAAGTTTCGAATGTGATCATGAGGGTCCTCAATAGCAAGACCTCCCAAGAGACCCTTCATTTGCAACAGTTGCAACATAGTGCTAGTTACATGAAACACTGCATTGCCCACAGTCGGAGGCAGTCGAATAGCACCCGCACTTCCCAACTGATCTTCATTGACATCGTGCAAATTACCAATCTCATCATTGTGCCCAAGTTGGCTAGCGTTGCTCCTGTTAACACTCATCTCTTCATCTGTTTAAGAGCAGCCAACAAAGAATAAAAATAAGTTGATTCTACTACAACAAAATCAGTTCACAACTAAACTTCACTAAAAGAATTCTAAACATCACTCCTCGACAGAAGCGTCATTTTTTATAACGCTCAACTACACATCATATGATTCTAAGTGTAGGCGGTCGCTAACAAGTATAAACCCAATGAAGAGTTGGGGTCGATCCCACAAGGAGTGATACGGTAAAGAATTCGATTACAAAGTAAAATGGTGTTCTAATCATTTGTAGATGTAGACATTTTCGTAACAATAAAGTAAATGACAAGGAGTTGATCATTAATATCAAATGGGGGGATTTGGGTGAACAATTAACAACTACAAATAACAGGGAGTAACCAAGTAGAGAGGGTTTCTTGGGAGTGTGATAAATTGAATGCCAATTTCGCTAAATGGGTGATTATTATTTACTAAAAGTCGTTGAACTTCCGCGAGTAGGCTAGGCTTTAGGTGCAATCATCATTTCTCAATCAACTATCACGAATCAAGCGAGTTCTTACCAACCTCGATAAGCACACACATAAAACAACCCAATACCTTAATCAATATACTTTTTAAGCTAGATTAGTAGGATTGCATTTAGACCCACTTTCTCAAGCTAAGTTTACAATAACCCAATCACTACAATCATCAACTGATAGTTTTAACTCTAATACTTCTTTCTCAAGCAAGGTTAGAATGCTAAACTAGAATTATATTTGCAACTACAACTCATCAATTAAAACTCAAACTATTAAATGAACCCACTTCAAATAAATAATAAAATCAGCAAATACTAACACCCATAAGCTAATTAAAACATTCAACTACATAATCTCACCCCTAAGAATAGGGGTTTTAGCCACACATAATAAAGAACAAGAAATCGTTACCAACTATGTTTTCCATCAGCTTGGGCAACAATCCACAAGTCTCCAAAATGCTTAAATTTAAGCTAAAAATCAAACAAACTCTAAATCTCTAGTCAAAAGGTGTAAGAACAATGTTCAGAAGGTTTGGGATCAAAAACTCATAACTGGACAATGTGCGAACTCTTTTTCTTCTTTTGGAAATTGCATTTATACGTTGCCAAAATTTCAGCTTCAAAGTCACTCGGTTAAATAAGTTGGGCTTCACCGATCGGGTCGGCGATGCGCCGAGTGCTTCTTTCCATCGCCTTCTTGTCTTGGCCTTTCACCACCTCTCTTCTGTAACTATAGGCGATCAAGGTTGACATCGCCGATCCATTCGGCGTGTCGCCGAACCATCAATTTGCTCACCGAGTTGGTCTTGTCCATGGCCTGGCCTACTGAAACTTTTGGAGAGCTGAAGGTCCACTCGACGACTCGCCGAGTGGCTTTGGCGAGTACCAGCCTTGCTTTTCTTCAACTTTTTTTGCTCTTTTTTTCCCGGTAATGCACTTGCCTTGCTATTTTACCTTCATTACTGCAAATTAGCATTTTAACATCAGCTTAGAGCATAAATAGGCATTGAGGACACTAAAACTTTGAAAATGAAGCCCTAAATGAGTCGAAATTCCCGACTCAACAATTCTCCATTGCAATTTGTAGGCTTCATTTGATGATTTAGGGTTGGATCTGGTTTGGGCTAGTAGTGTTTCATTGGAAACTTGGGGTAGACGTTAATCCATGCTGGCCTTATGATAATGACTCTGGCGTGGGATTCTTCTTCGGTAGTTTGTGTCATCACAGATTTAAGTTCTGGGCATACAACTCTTATCGTTGAAGGTTCAAGGTATTGGCACTTAATCTTCAATAGTAGTCCAAGATTTTGGCACATAATCCTTTATTGATTTGATACCTAGGGGCTTAATTTTATTGGATCCTTTGAGTGTTCTATCCGTAATTCAAGGTTCAGACTATGCACTCTCCTGATTAGGATTCACCGAGTTTCGTGCTTACCAGTTATAGCTCTTTTATGTACCCGTTGGGCTTATGGGGGTCCGTTCAGGTTATTCACTTAACTTAATAATGAGTGTACCTTATGGTCTTATGGGGTCCTATTAGGTTTTAGTTAGTTACTTTGTTTTTTGTCCTCCCTAAGTCGGTTGTCTTTCCTGTTAGATTTTTCATTCATTTTACCTCTGTAGTTTTCACGACCCAAAGTACAGTTTAGAGGTGACATGGAGTATGAGACCCTGAGAGGCCCTACACAAGCCACTTGACATGAAAACAACACAACATAGTAGACAAAATTAGAAAATCTCATATCAATAGAAGAGTTTGACATAAAAGCGGAAATCTTCTCAAAGTCTTGACAAGCCAATCTACTACATCAAAAGAATGGTTGGGATGTAACTCATACACCATATGCAAATCTTAATGTAAATGACGAAAACAATAACACAGTCATTCTCTCAAAGTATGAGGACTCACCAATCGACTAGCAAAGTAGTCCAAGCTAGCCACGGGTGGGAGGAGAGGAAGCGTCGAACCCGACATTATTAGACAATATAGGCACAAGTATGCATTAGTACATGGAATATACTAAGTATGAGGGATATGCAATAAAATTAAAAACGTGATCATAATAGAACATAAATGAAAACAAGATATGCATGACCAAGCTAAGACATAGTAAAAACATGAACGAAGAATTGTAAATCATGAACATAGTCAATACATCTTAAAATCATAGACAAAGCTTTATAAAACTTTTGAAGTTACTTTAGTTTGTTTTGTTGGATATTTACCATTAACAGAAATAGACCACATAAGCTATAACATGGAATTCGCTGTCTATCTCCCACACCGAAAAAGAGATGTCCTAACTTGCGAAGGCAAAGACCTTAAACTTCTAGCTTAGGTGGATCCACTAGCTATGTATTTTTAAGACAAATCCTACAGGCACGTATTTAGGGACAAAGAGATTGCTACTAGAGACCCGACCTCTACTAACGAGAGAGCCTCCATCTCAATGTCCTCTAAAAGCTAAGTAAAATTCCAACAAAATTAGTCATTATCATACGCAAACCCTCATACATGAAAAAGTACAATTAAGTTACCAATCTAAGCTTGAGTCATCGTTGAGTAGCTTATTAAATCGTGAATCATGCATGTGGGATAAACCCTTTCACCAATCACGATTCCTTAATATGTGAGAAAATCCTTTCACAATTTCATTGATGCTTACTTTAAAAGAAACCTTAGATCATCAACATCCTTCAAATCATAAATCATGCATGTATTTCATAAATCATATGCATAAGTTCATAGCTTTCTTCATAAACTCATATCTACATAAATTCATAGTCAAAATCATGAATAATGCATAGGTATTATAGAAAAAATTTGAAAATCATGTAGTTTAATCAAAACATGCATAGGAATACTGAAATTGAACAATTAAATCAACATCAACCAAGACCCATGAAAATCACATAAAATCCTAAACAATTTAGGTGAAATTAAAGTTGGAGAATTGAGAACTTTTGGGACTCAATGGGTGAATGAAACCCATTGATTAATTCCCACATACCTTGATGATCAAAGCCCAAAAAAATAAAGGAAAAAGGTCACTTGAAGCTTTAACACTAGATTCTTCCTTGAAGCTTGAGAGGATTTGTAGGGGATGAACTTGGATGAAATTTGGGATTTTGAGGGAATGAAAAGGGTTTTTTGGTGTACTTAGGAAAATAAAAGGATAGTTATAGGTCTTAAAATTAGGGTCAAAATGACATAGTATTGGCATTTAATGTATAGGAAAAGACGCTAATACTCTTAAGAGATAACTGCCAAATAACACCTACAACGTCGATCTACAGTCCATAAAAATTCTTATGGACGGTCCTGGTCAGTCGTTGGGTCAACTATTGAGGGCCAAAACTCCAAGAAACTTGCACAGGAGCCTTCTACGAATCTTTGATTTTTCTACGGTCCGTAGAACACTTATTCCAAAAAAATTTACCAAGTCATAGACATCTTCTACGGACCTCTTCTTACGGGACGTAGAACTTTCTACTAATTGTCATGGTGGTCCTCAGGAAAGTTCAGAAACTCAATTTCTTCCATACTTCAAGATCCTTTCTACGACTCCCTTTTTACCGATCATAGGACCTTCTTCGGTCCGTAGGTGGGATCGTAGGAATTGAACCAATGGTAAGTTTCTACAACTTTTTTTTCCAACTCGACTTTTCAATTTCAGAGATATTACAATATATCCCCTCGGGAACATTCATCCTTGAATTGGACTCACTGGATGGCCAACCAACTTCGAAGACTACCAAGAAAAGTATGGGACTTTTGGGCATTGCCCTTCTCCTTTCTTTCGATGAATAGAGTAGGAAAGAAACTAACAACCCAACATGAATGTAAATTTCACCAAAATGCACATAAACATGGAGAATCACTCCAAGCTAAATCATAACATTGAATTCAAGTTTTCTTGAACATGCATGCATATGAAATCATGAGAATGACTAAAACGCATGAATACGAAAAATGAACCATGAGAAACTAATACCTTAAACTAGAGTAGGAGCGGGAGGAAAGAGATAAGGATATCGGGACATCATATCGGCTTTGGCCTCCCAAATAGCACCCTCAATTAATTGATTTTTTTTAGAGAACTTTCACGGAAGCAATTTCTTTGTTTCTTAACTTCCGAACTTGCCGGTCTAAAATCTCAACTGGAACCTCTTCATAAGAAAGATTTTCTTTAACCCTCAAACCTTCTAAATGTATAATGGATGTAAAATATCCAACATACTTCTTTAACAAAGAGGCATGGAATACCGGATGTACCGATGGTACATCATTAGGCAACTTAAGTTCATAAGCAACTTTGCCAATACGCCTCAAAATATGATATGGACCCATATAATGGTGGCTAAGCTTCCCCTTCTTTCCTAATCTCATCACCCTTCATTGGTGAAATCTTCAAGTAGACTCAATCATCCACATTAAATTTAAGTTCTCTTCTTCTAATATCGGTATAAGACTTTTGCCGACTTTGAGCCATTTTCAACCTTTCACGAATAAGTTGAACCTTTTTCATAGCCTCTTGCACCAACTCGGGCCCTATAAAATTAACCTCAACCAACCTATAGGATACATACACCTCCTATCATAAAGAGCCTCAAACGGTGCCATAACAATGCTAGAATGATAGCTATTATTATATGCAAATTCTATCAATGGTAAGTGTTCATCTCAATTACCATTGAAATCAATCAAACAAGCTCTTAATATATTTTCTAAAGTCTGAATGGTATACTCGGCTTGTCCATCGGTCTGAGGGTGGAAAGTCATGCTAAGCTTCACTTTGGTACCAAGACCTTTTTGAAATGACTTTCAAAATTGAGATGTAAAATGAGTACCACGATTACAGATAATGGAAAAGGCACTCTATGTAATCTTACCATTTCCTAAATATAAAGCTTATCTACTCCTCCACTTAAAATGAAGTAACAAAATGAAAGTGAGCATATTTTGTCATTCGGTCCATAATAAACCAAATCAAATCAAATTGTCGACGAGTGCGAGGTAAATCTGTAATGAAGTCGATATTCAAATCATCTCACTTCCATGTAGGGATGCTAATGTTTTGAGCCAAACCACCTGGTTTCTAATGCTCAACATTCACTTGTTTACAATTCAAACGGTTAACCACAAATTCTACAATATCTTTCATCATCCCATTCTACCAATAGACTTCATGCAAATCACGATACAACATAGTGGCTCCCAGATGAATAGAATACTGAGAACTGTGGGCTTCTGTAAAAATATGATTTCTCAACTCATCAACATTTGAAACACATAACCAACCTTGATATCGAAGTACCCCATCTCCCCCTTAGGAGAAAGCCTCAATGGCTTTTTTGGAAACCGACTTCTTCAACTCAACTAGTACTGGATCAAGATCTTTCTTAGCCTTCACCTCTGATATAAAAGATAATTCAAAACCATTATGAACAATTACACCATCTTTACTAGAATCAACCAAGCGAAGACCTAATCTAGATAATCTATGAACATCACAAACTAACTCCTTATTATCATCACAACATGAGCAACACTTCCCATCAATAGTCGACTAAGAGCATCCGCCACCACATTCGCCTTACTCGGATGATAGAGGACACTCATGTCGTAATCTTTCAATAACTTAAGCCATCTCCTTTGGTGAAGATTTAAATCATTTTAAGTGAACACATATTTCAAACTCTTGTGGTCAGTAAATACATCTACATGAATACCATATAAGTAATGCCTCCAAATCTTTAAAGAAAACACTACCGCTGCTAACTCCAAATTATGAGTCAGATAATTATTTTCGTGCACCTTCAATTGCCTTGAAGCATAAACAATGACTTTCCTATGTCGCATCAAAACACATCCAAGAAAAATTCGTGAAGCATCACAATACACAACAAAGCTATTTGATCCTTCCGGTAATGTTAATATAGGGGCCGAAGTGAGTCTATCTTTCAACTCTTGGAAACTCTTTTCACATGCTTCCGGCCATAGGAATTTCACTTTCTATTTAGTCAATGTCGTCAAAGGAGAAATAATAAAGGAAAATCCTTCCACAAACCTTTTGTAGTAACCAGCCAAACCCAAGAAACTCACTATATTTGAAGCGAACAAGGGTCTAGGCCAATTCTTAACCACCTCGGTTTTCTTAGGATCAACTTGAATACCTTCAGCAGAGACAATATCCCCAAGCAAAGCAACAGACCTCAACCAAAACTCACATTTACTAAACTTAGAATACAATTCACGATCCTTGAGAATTTGCAACACAATCCTCAAATGCTTAACATGCTCATCCTAACTCCGTGAGTAAATCAAGATATCTTCGATAAACACAACCACAAACATATCAAGATATTGCTTGAAGGCCCTACTCATCAAACCCACGAACACCACCGGGGGATTAGTCAAATCAAAAGACATTACGATAAACTCATAATGACCATACCAGGCTCAAAAATTCATCTTTGGTATTTCATTCTCCTTCACCCTCAATAGGTGATAACCCGACTGAAGGTCAATCTTAGAGAAGTGACTTTCTCCATGGAGTTGGTCAAACAAGTTGTCAATCCTTGGAATATGATACTTATTCTTAATGGTAAACTTATTTAATTATCGATAGTCAATACACATTCAAAGGGAAACATTCTTCTTTCAAACAAACAACTTTTAATCACCTTATGGTGAGATACTCGATCTAATAAAACCCTTATCCAACAAGTCCTTCAATCGATCCTTTAACTCCTTAAGTTCTGCCAGGGCCATATGATAAGTAGGAATAGAGAGAGGTTGCATATCGGGGAGAAGGTCAATATCGAAGTCTATTTCCATTACGGAAGGAATACCGGAAGATCATTAGGAAACACTTTCAAACACTCATTTACAATCAGAACTAACTCAAGAGAAGAGGTTTCAGAATTTATATCCCTAACCCGAAGAAGTTGATGAATTCAACCCTTAGAAATCATATTCCTAGCCTATAGGTAAGATATAAACTGACCCTTAAGAATATAATTTTCTCCTTCCCATGTCATAATGGGTTCGTTCGGAGTCTTGAATGTGACCAATCGGGTTCTACAATCAATGGAAGCATAACTGCATGAAACCAATCCATCCCAAGAATAACATCAAAATTTAATATATCAAGCTCTACAAGATCAACATGAGTGACTATATCGGAAACAGAAATAGGACAATTTCTATAAACTCTCTTAACAACAATAGAATTACCAATGGGAGTTAAAACATGAAAGGGATTAGAACGGATTTCGAGACCCACATAAAATCTCATAGCCACAAAAGGAGTAATAAATGATAAGGTAGCACCCAAATCAAGTAAAGCATAAACATCAAGGTGAAATATATTCAGCATACCGGTCACAACATCCAGAGAACCCTCGTGATCCTGTCGAATCTGAAGAGCATAAAATTTGTTTTGTTTCGGAGCACCCAAACCAGAACCACTAGGCTGAGCTTGGTTACCATCCTTTCCCTTAGTAGCAATTAATAGGAAATCTCTCATCTTGTTACCATTTTTTTCATAAATAAAACAACCATCTTTACCAGCCAAACATTTTCCATCATGTTTCTTGCCACACCTTGTGCAAGTAGATATAGAAAATCCACCACTATTTCCTCCTTGAGGCTTAGGGTTAGACAACTTATATTTGTTGAACTTTGAGGTCGGAGCATTGGGATAACCTTGACCAGAAAATTTTTGCCAGAATTGAGGACGCTCATGTCCACCTTAAACTTCTAGCTTAGGTGGATCCATTAGCTATGTCTTTCTAAGACAAATACTATGGGGGCACATAGTCAGGGACATGAAGATTGCTACTAGAGACTCGACCTCTAGTAAATAGAGAGCCTCCATCTCAATGTCCTCTCCATGCTAAGTAAAATCCCAACAAATTAGTCATAATCATATGTATATCCTCATACATGAAAAAGTAAAATTAAGTTACCAATCAAAGCTTAAATCATTATAGAGTAGCTCATTAAATCATGAATCATGCATGTATGATAAAACCTTTCACCAATCATGATTCCTTTAAATTGTTAGAAAATCTTTTCACAATTTCATTGATGCTTACTTTAAAAGCAACCTTAGATTATAAACATCCTTCAAATAATAAATCATGCATGTCTTTCATGAATTATATTCATAAGTTCATAGCTTTCTTCACAGCTCGTATCTTCATAAGTTCATAGTCAAAATCATGAATAATGCATGGATCTTATAGATTGCAATTGGAAATCGTGTATTTTAATCAAAACATGCATATGAAGATTGAAATTGAACAATTAAATCAAAATAAATAAAGACCCATGAAGATCAGATGAAACCATAAGCAATTTAGGTGAAATTAAAGTTGGAAAATTGAGATCCTTTTGGACTCAATGGGTGAATGAAACTCATTGGTGAATTCCCACATACCTTGATGATCAAAGCCTAAAATTAATGGAGGAAAAAGGAGACTTGAATCTTGAACCCTAGATTCTTCCTTGAAGATTGAAAGGATTTGAAGGGGATGAACTTGGATGGATTCGAAAATTTTGGGAGAGTGAAAACAGTTTTGGGTGGATTTCAGAATAGAATGGTAGTTATAGGTCTTAAAATTAGGATCAAAACGACAGAGTATATGCATTAAATGCATAGAAAAAGATCCAAATACCTTTAAGAGGTAACTGTGAATGACACCT
Organism: Solanum etuberosum; assembly: GCA_029582245.1. Lineage (NCBI taxonomy): Eukaryota > Viridiplantae > Streptophyta > Magnoliopsida > Solanales > Solanaceae > Solanum > Solanum etuberosum. Next base: position 21,400 of record JAJONR010007695.1, read on the forward strand.
ACGACTTCGACCTATGATGTGTAAGAATTCCTACGGACCGTCTTGGTCAGTCATAGGGTCAACTACTGACCAAAATCCTGAGCAACTTGCACAAGAGCCTTCTACGAATTGATTATTTTTTTACAGTCCGTAGACCTCTTCCTATAGAACCCTTCTTCTCAAAAAATTTACCCAGTTATAGATCTCTTTGACGGACCCCTTCCTACATGCCGTAGTACTTTCTACAGACCATCCTGGTGATCCATAGGAAAGTTAGAGACCCAAGTTTCACCATCCTTCAAGACCCTTCCTACGACTCCCTTCTACGGGCCGTAAGACCTTCTACAGTCTGTAGGTAGGCTCGTAGGAACTGAACGAGTGGTAAGTTTCTGCAACTTTTCGTTCCAACTCGACTTTGCAATTTCTGAGGTATTACAGTAGTGATATTTTATTCTTTGCATATTATATTTGCTTTTCAAGATCAGTCGGCCTATGATGTCTGCTAGGTACATGTTATTTTGGTACTCATACTACAGTCTGCATTTGTTTTCATGATGCAGGTCCAAGCACCATTTACCGGCGCTGATATCGAGCTAATTGCAGGAGGATTTGGAGACGAGGATGAGCTTGTGGCGTTCAGGATCATATTTGTCTCCTTTTGTTTAGTTTTGGCTAGTCTTTTGCTTTTGAAACAAGTTTGTATATATTTTGTCTACTTTTGAGACTTGTACTGTGCATGTGACTACCAGGTTTTGGGTTGGATCTATTTTGGTCTATATATATATTTGTTCTTGTTCTTATCCTCCGATGTGTCGTTTAATTATATACTGTATTTCTTGTTTTTGGTTGTTTCTACCATGTATGTCTGCTACTTGTCGTTCCGGGCTTCGGGTTGGTTTACTTCCTGATGGGTTATAGTAAGTGCTATCATGACTCGAGTTGTTGGATTGTAACAAGGGTAAACTTAAATATTAAATGAAAGTTGGGGAGTGATTTTTACCCTTTTCCCTTAAATATATGTATTTTTATGCAATAAACAATCTAAATATTTATCATGTAGGATATTTTTTCCTAACTTTTTTAACTTTAACTTCAAATCCAAAAAGAAAACCTAACATAAGGGAGACTACTCCTTCTGTCCTATGGAGAAAACGTTTTATTCTTTTCTGCTTAATTTATGGTCTAATAATAGATCAAATAAAACAAAACTCATCTGTTGAACATCAAAATCATTGAATAATATTCACTAGCAAACAAAAGTGATACTAATAAAATATGAATTTTGATCGATTTAATTTGTATCTGACCCACATGCTTCAGTACAAAGAGTACAAGACCAAATAAAAATCCTCCCCAAAACGGTATGTAAAATTGGGTGGTGGAATCAAAAAATTTATTATGACTTTCTAAAAAAAAATAATAATGTACGAACAAGTGCAACTAAATTAAACATTTATAATATACTCATATACCTTCAACAATTTATTTATTCAATGGAGTTTTACAAGACCCGTCATAATTCATGGGCTAAAGTAAAAGTTAATTATGAGTCACCAACATTAATCCAATATTTATAATTATTAAAGCTTGTTCACTTCTTTCTATGCACTATGTAACAAATTAAACACATGACTAATTATGTCGGGCCCTACGCCATCAGAACTCGTAGAATTAATAACTTTGATACTAGTTTTCGAGGTAAAACAATTAGCTCAAAGAAACTCTTACCAAACAATAACAATAAATTAATAAGTGGTCTCAGGACTCACAAATAAAGTTTAGGGAGGGTAAAGTGAATGGAATTTTACTTCTATTTTATGGGGTAAAAATGTTGTTTTTGATTGATCTTAGACAACCCTTTTTTTTCTGAATTTGTGATAGATGATATGAATAAGCTTATACAAATTAAATTAAACTATTTTTTCATATATATATATATATATAATTAATATCGAAGAAAATTCAGATGAATCATTTTGACTCCGTAGCAGTCTTGTTTCAATATTTAACTTTTGTCCTCTTCAAACATATCAAGGAGTGTAACACTTGTCTATTCTACATTATCGATCATGTTTACGTTATATTATAAGCTTAGATCATCAAAAGGACGATAGCTAGCTATTTTTATTTTTTCCAGAAGTGAAAGATTAAATGTGTCCCATTTAGTGGGTAAGAATTTTTATCAAGAAGATTTTTAAATATCAAAAGATAATCATGCAAAGAAATTAAAGAAATTTAATATTTATTATATATACATTAAAAATAATATTGACTTTATATATATAGTAGTTTCTCGACATCCTGACTCCGCCCTTGACCCTATCATTTGCTCCAGTTTAATCATAAATTTTGAAGTTAATATTTGAAACTTGAAAAATTTAAGTTCTGACATGATTTTTGAAAAGTTGTGTTAGAACATTCAATTTTTTTTAAAATTGTAAATGAATGTGGCAGAAACCCAAAAACTGACTCTTTTGAAGGACTTGAAATTATTTGACAATCAAATTTTACAATCTACTAGATAAAGTTAAGGATAGTTTTTAAGACTGATCCAAAATATAAGTCAACGGATATTTAAAGAAAAAGTTAAAATGTATTGATTCAAAATCTAAGTCAAACATATATTTAAAGAAATAATTTAAATGTATGATCCAAAATGTAAGTCAAATAGATATTTAAAGAAAATATTTAAATGTTTGATTCAAAATCTATGATTAAATGATAGCTTAATCAGCCAAAATTGGGAACCTATTTATAGACGACACATATTCCATAAAAGAGCAACCAATCCATGTGTAAAAAGATCTTTTTCCAACCCTATATATATTCCAAGAAAAAAAACTATATACTAATCAATATACAATATTTGTTTTTTTTCTCAAAAGTCCAAAATAATGGCTACTTCTACTCTTGAAGAAGCTTACAAAGAAAACCCTCTAAGCCTTCAACACATTCTTCCTATAGATTTTCAATCAATCCAAGAAGTCCCAAACTCTCATTTATGGCCTAAAATCAATAATGTCCCAACTAGTCATAATAACAAAAACCCTAACGTCCCAATAATTGATCTTTTAGCCCCTAATGTTGTGGAACTTATGGGTCATGCATGCAAAATGTGGGGAATATTTCAAGTTGTTAATCATGGAGTTCCTTTAGAACTTTTTGACGAAGTTGAATCTCAAGCAAGACGACTTTTTGCCTTGCCTGCTGAACAAAAGGTGAAGGTCATGAGATCGACTAGTGGCGCCACCGGCTATGGCACAGCTCGAATTACGCCGTTTTTCTCAAAGTTCATGTGGCATGAAGGGTTCACAATTGTGGATTCACCACTTGATCATGCTAAGGAACTTTGGCCACATGACTATCAAAAATTTTGGTAAGTACATGGATTGATTTTATGTGAATATACTTATATGCATTAATGATACAATAAATATTTATATAATCAAATTATTTGGTAGATAATTCTACGTAATAATTATATTCTCTCATGATAAACATAAATTTAATTACGTAGATAATTTGAGATAATTTTACTTTCAGAAATCACGGTAAATAATTTGAGACGCAGGGAGTAATATAATGGTTCTTTATTTTGATTATTTGTTTTGGTTCTTGCAGTGATGTGATGGAAAATTATGAAAAGAAGATGAAAGTTCTATCCTTTCAACTCTGCCTGTTCATCCTCAACTACTTACAACCATCTCAAGAACATTCAATTAATTCATTTGAATTTGCAGGAGCCCTACAATTAAATTCATATCCATGTTGTCCTAACCCTAACCATGCACTAGGGTTAGCTCCTCACACAGATTCATTATTCCTAACAATACTCCATCAAACAAATAATACAAAGGGTCTTCAAATCTTGAAAAAAGACCAAGGATGGACTTCAATTGCTCCTGTTTCCAACGATGCCCTCATCGTTAACATAGGTGATCTTCTTCATATACTCTCTAATGGTGAATTCCCATCGGTTTATCATCGAGTTCTTGTGGATCAAACTAAGCATAGGGTTTCTTTGGCTTATTTTTTTGGACCTCAAGTTGACTCTATGATTTCTCCATTAGTTTCTTCTAAGGATAATGATGGTGTTGTACTAAAATATAGAAATGTGAAAGTGAAAGAGTATCTTGGTCTCAAGGCTAAACATCTTGAGAAGGTGTTCTCTATGATTAGACTTTAATTATGTTATAGTATTTTAGTATGTAGCTCAGTTGATTGACTACATAAACTTTTATTTTATCGATGAGGGTTTGATTTCCCATCTTGTAATCTGCTCACCATCCTTTCCCCTTTCCCTACCCCTACCCCAGTTTAATAAAATATGATGTTTTTCTAGTGTTCATAATTTTGAGTAATGTGATCTTTGGTGTAATTCATATATACCATGAAAATTATTTGTAGTTTCTACTCAGTTTACTTGTTTAATTTTATAGATTACACTGTCAAAGTGTGTGACCCTCTCAGTGAAAAACTTAAATTTTGAAAGAATTTATTTTTATTTAGTCAATTGTATTTTTAATATGGTACTCATATACGAATTTATATTTTTTATGAGTTAAATACGTGATCTTTTTTGTAATACTATTATAACATGACAATGAAATTCGAATCCCAAATTTTTATTTATGCCTGCACTATAATAACGTACATGATCATCTCATCTAAAAAAAAAAGTTACTAATATAAATAGAGTACTTCTTTTACTTAAATATGTACTCAACATACTGTATATATCAATAGAAGTCATGAAAATGAAAAATAAATTAACAATAAATTCGTCAAGTTGAATCACCTAGGAATTTACTCATTTCCAGCTTGACATATTTTTAGAGCAACATATTCGAAAGAGACAAAGGAAAAAACTTAAAGAAAGAACTGTGAAATTGCGTAATTAAATTGAGTTATTTCTTGTCTAATCACGTTTAATAATTCCAAAATAAATCACTTCTGACCTAGTCGTAGCTAGCTAGTTTATATTTTATATTAGTAATAAAATGATTTTTGTTAACTATGGGAAAAACAAAGAAATTGAAGAGTTGATGGATGAGACAAAAAAGATCTAATATTAGTTCAATAACTCCAAAAATGATAAAGCTTCCAAATCCCCCACCCCCACCCCAAACCCAACCACCAACTCCAGAAAAAATATTATTAAAAATTAATATATTAGTAAATTTTTTATCATAAATTTTTCAATATTTTTTACTTTATTAGAATTTACAAAAATTGAAATTAAAAACGTGTTTTGATTATACTTTTCGTAAATAAGAGAAGAAAGTATTTTGTTTAGAATGTATGACATGTTAGTGTCCTCAATTAACTCGAGGATCGTTTAATTTGAGAAATAAGAAAATACAATCCAATTGAAAATTTGGAATTAAATTTATTAATTTCACATTTGGTTGAATTATTTATGTCCTGAAACTGATGTGTTGTAATGATCTCAAATTTATAATCATGGGGATTAAATATTAAATTGACACAATTGTCATTCTCTAAATCTCTTTTTCACAAAATCGCTTAAACAAACGGGACTGAAGTTAAAATTAAAAAATTACCTTGTTCTATAACACATACTTTACATTATATATGTAGGGTCATAGAATATCCTCTTGCCATGATAGGTTAATTCGAAATCTTAAAAGCGACCAATCGGATCCTACAATCTATGAAAGTATAACATTCATGGTGCCAATCCATCCAAAAAAATGACATCAAAATCTAATATATCAAGTTCTACTAGATCAACATGAGTGACTCTATGAGAAACAGAAACAGGACAATTTCTATAAACTCTCTTAGCCACAATAGAATCATCAACGTGAGTAGAGACATGAAAGGGATTCGAAAGGACTCGGGATGATAATTAAATCTCATGGCCATATAAGGAGTAACAAAAGATAACGTAGCACCCAGATCAATTAAGGCATAAAAATCAAGGTGTAGGACTTTCACCATACTGGTCACCATATCTGGGGAACCCTCGCGATCCAGTCGAGTCTAAAGAGCATAAAATCTATTTTGCTTTGGAGAACCCAAACCAGAACAACTCGATTGAACTTTCCTAGCATATATTCCTTTAGTAGCAAGCAATAAGCAATCTCTCATCTTGTGACCATTCTTCCATACTTAAAGCAAGTATCTGTGTCGGCTAAACATTTTCCATCATGCTTTGTACCACACCTTGAGCAAGCGAGAATAAAATATCCATTACCACCACCTCCTTAGGGCTTAGGGTTAGACACCCTATCTTTGTTAAGCTTAGGAGAAAGACTTAGAATAACCTTGACCAGAAAACTTTTGCTAGAATTGAGGACGCTATGTCCACCAGACCTAGAATGTGAAAATTTACCATCATATGTCCTTGCCCTCTTAGAATCTCTTGACTTTTCCTCCTCAATTTGTTAGGCATGTATTATCAAACGAGAGATATATATATTCTTAATCAACATGGCGGTATGACACTCTTTGACAACCAATTCATACATACCTAACACAAACTTGCTCATCCATGCCCTAGAGTCGACAATCATAGCCGGAGCATACTTAGCCAATTGAGTGAACTTCAAATCATACTCATTCATATCCATATTTCCTTGACAAAGATTAATGAACTTAATCACTTCCGCTTCTCTCATCTCAAGAGGAAAGAAACGATCAAGAAAAGCTTTTTTGAATTTCTCCCACTTGAGAACCCGCATCAATAGCACTCTCACTCTTCCATTGTTCAAACAAAACTAGAGCAACACCCTTGAGTTGATAAGTGACCAACTCCGCCTTCTCAACCGTAGAAAATTTCATAATTCTCACTATCTTGTACACTTCATCAATAAACTCTTGAGGATCCTCATCAACCTTAGAATCATGGACTTTTGGAGGATTTATCCTAGTGAAGTCCCTTATTCTTTCCACTGTCGTATCCATATTTGAGTTCATGGGAGCAATGGCCTCTCTTTTAGCTTGGGCCGTCATAGCTTGAGCCAACACTTGAAAAGTGGCTCAGAGTTTGGCATGAGTCACTTGCTTGGCAAAAGGGTCAACCAAAACTTAAGGAACCTCAGTCTCCATAATCTCACCTGCATTTCTTCTCAAGTAAGCTCTTCTAGGGTCCATATCCTAAAAAGAATCGAACATGATTTAGGAAAAGAATCTTTATAGAGATAGACTCTATGTCATGCCTTTAGATTGCTGAATGAATGGAGTTTCAGATTTTTTTTTGTAGCCTTCTATTCATTAATGTGGCGTGCTTCACATTCATGAACAAGACTCTACTCAACGTTACTTGTCAGACATCCTAGGACCTATTCTAAAACCTTGTGCTCTGAATACCAAGTTTATTACGATCCAAAGTACACCCTAGACGTGACATGACATATAAGACCCCAAGAAGCCCTACACAAGCCACTTGACATACAAATACACAATATAATAGAAACAAGAGAATCTTATATCAAAGTGAAGCGTTTGACATTTAAGTGAAAGTGTATCATAGTCTTGAAAAGTCATTCAAATACATCAAAAGGGGGGGGGGGGCTCGGGACGTTACCCGTACAACATCCAAAAACTAAAGACATATGATAACAATAAAAGTGACATAGTCCTCAGAACATGAGGACTCACCAAGTCTTCATATCTTCCACGCAATCAACTAGCCATGAATGGAAAGAGAAAGATCACCAGATCCTACATTAGTGAAACAATGTAGGAAGAAGTATGCATTAGTATATGGAATGAACTAGGTATGAGGGATATTCATAAAACATGAAAACATGATCATAAGAGGACATAATAAAAACGTGATATGCATGACCAAGGTAAATATAGTAAAACCTTTAAGGAGACATCATAAATCATGAACATGGTAAATGCATCTTAAAATCATGAGTAAACTTCATAAAACCATTAAGAACAACTCAGTTATTTTTGTGAGATATTTACTATTAACCGGCATAGACCATGTGAGCTATAACATGGAATCTGTTGTCTTAGTTCCACACTGAAAAGTGATTTCATTACTTGCCAAGACAAAGACCTTAAACTTTTAGCTTAGGTTTATCCACTAACTATCACCTAAGACAACCTACGAGGCAATGTAGTTTGGGAAAAAAAGATTGCTACTAGAGACTTAACTTCCACTAACAGGAGAGCCTCCATCTCAATATTCTCTCGGTGCTAAGTAAAAATCCCAAATGGAGAAGTCATAAACTTAAGCATATCATCATTTATGGAAAAATGCAATTAAGTTACTTATCCAAGCTAAAAAAATCATAGACTAGCTCATTAAACCATGTGCGAGAAAACCTTTCACCATTCATAATTTCTTGAGTATGTGAGAAAACCTTACACAATTCATGCATATATGAGAGAACCTTTCACGATTCTGTTGATGCTTATCTTAAGGAAACCTAGATCATAATTCATTCCTTTTCCATAAATCATGCATACTTCCTGAAAGAATCATTCATAGATGCATAATTTCTTCATATATATTTATGTCTTTTACAGTTCATAGTCAAAATCATAATCAGTGCATGGGTTCATGTGATTCAATTGGAAAGCATATAACTAAGTTAAAACAATGATAATAAGATAAATTTCAAACAGTTGAATCAACAAAAATAACACCTATGAAAAATTGAATGAGAACCTAATCAATTTGATTGAAATTGAATTGGAGAATTGAAGAAAACCTAGGGCTCAATGGATGAATGAAACCCATTGATGGAACCCTACATACCTTGAGGATAAAAGCCCATAATAAATGATGAAAAATAAGACTTGATTTGGAACCCTAGCTTCTTGTTCTTCACCTTGAGAGATAATTAGAGGAGATGAACTGTGGTTTAGCTGATTGGATCGGGTGTCACGTTCTGACACATACATTGGATCGCGTGTCACGTTCCGACACATATATTGGATCGGGTTTCACTGTAACACACCAAAAAAAAATTCTGAGCTAAGACTCGAACCATCCTTCATTGTGAGTAGGATTTTACTGAGGAATTTAAAATTTCTTGAGTGTTAAGGTCACTAGATGTAGCACCTGGAGTTTCAAAAAGAACTAAAGAGAGTTCATTCAAGTAATTCCTAAGTTCTTCTAAGTTTTGGGTCAACTTCAAATGACCATAACTTTTAGTACAGGATGAGTTAGGTGTCCCATAAGATATCAAATGAAAGGTCTTTGAATTATCTTTTCAACGCCATTGAGTTCGCTAAGTTTCAAGGTCAGATGAGTGAGATATTCCCTTTTTAAGTCAAGTTGTCTAGTTAAGGAAAGTTAACCAAAAATAGTAAGGGGTATTTTGTTCTTTTCCTTACCCAATCAGATTTAATTCATTTTTAGTAAGGTTTTAAGGGTCTAATCTGATTAGGTTCAGTTTTATAATCCTAGTATACGCCTAGGGTTTTAGTTGAGAGTTCAAGAAGAGAAAATAAGAGAAAATAAGAGAAACGAGGAAAGGATCCAGACGTTCGTCGAGGTTCTTGAGTTTTGTTACGGATTTTCATCATGGATTTGATCCCTAAGATGTTTATAAGTTTCCACAGTGTTGGGTTCGTTCACCCACACACAAAACATGATTTTCATATTTGAATTCATCCATAAAGATTGAAAGATTTAAGTTCTTTATAAGTGTTCTTGAAATTTCATTCTAAATCTTGTTTTGTTGGGGTTTTGATGAATTCTTGAGATGAAAGTGAGTGTTTTAGGGCTGTATTGAGTAGATTAGAGTGTACTTATGTTGAGTAATCGTAACCAAGTGATTGGGAAAGAAACTGTTCGATTCTAGGCGAGTTAGGGTGAGAAAACGAGCAAAAGAAGGCCTTCGGGGTTTTCTGGGTTGGGGCCTAGCGCCCTACGCCAACAGTGCGCCCCAACCACTCAGTGTAGCAGGGTCTCCTGCCCCCACCCGTTCTCCATCCTTTCATCCATCTGAGTTCTTTCAAAGGGTACCTTTACTCCCCTTTGATTCTAAACACTCTAAACTACTTATAAACACCTAGAAATCATTCCTAACATAATCATAACCTTGAATTCATAATTCAAATTTAAGGTAGAGTTAAGAGTTATGTTTTGAGAGTTTTTCCGAACATTTTGAGAAAGTCCCTTTGAGTCTCTTTGAGGAGCCTTCTACAATTTCTAATAACTTGTTTCAAGACTCGAGCAAGTGAGTATTAGAATGGGGAGAATGTATTCATCAGTCTACTTTATCATCACTAGATCCTTCATATCACGAACCATAACTCTTGAATTCATAATTTAAATTCAAGAGAGAGTTAAGTGTGGAGTCCAAGAAAGTATTTGAGTTCAATTGTGAATACTTTGAGATCAACTATTGATTTGAACTAACTTTTAAGGAAGTAAGTATGATAAGGAGAAGAGTCGTATACACGAGTTCCATATTGTTATGTAGACCTCGAGTCGAGTCATTTGTGCCCATAAATTCCGAATGAACTTCGTAAACTGAGCATCTTTGAGAGGAGTAGTATCTTCAAGTTCTAAGTCATGAGTATTGAGTTCCTAATCTCTTTTGAGAATTTATTCCTCATCATGGGACTATTTCATATTACCCATGAAGTCCTTGAGTTGAGTTGTCCATACCCATAATTCTGCATGAACCCTCTGAGTCGAGCATTCTTGAAACGAGTATTACCATTAAAGTTCTTGAGTTCTGAGTTGTTGAGTCTCGAGTATTGAGTTCTATGAATGGTTATTGGAAACCTTGAATAGAGTCGTTCACGTCTATAATTCAGCATGAACTTTATTCTGAGAAGTCTTTTACAAATTTTTCTACAATTGTTTTAAAACTTGAGCACTTGAGTTGACAAAGAGTAGAATCGAGTTCATTTTCTATAAAATGATATTTGGGAACTAAGTATTCCTAAGAGTAAATGTTTTCACATTTAAAAGAGAAGGAAACTGAGATTTCCAAAAGAGTTTTGAGCAGTTTGAGTAACATCTCTTTTTAGAGAAAGATTTTTAGTAATAATCTCAAACCACAGAAAGAGTTATGTTTTTAAACATATGAGCTAGTTATATTTTGGGAGTAGTATTGAGCACCGATAGGGGGACGAGTTTGAGTTCAGATAATTCAAAGTCTCTATAAACCGTGTAGCCAACATGGGTAGAAAAGGTTCATACTTTTTAGATTATTCCTTAATGCTTTTAGCATAGACTAGTGGATCCACTTTCTGAGTAGGTTCTATACCCCGGCAAAGTATAGGACGGCCCTGTCAGCGTGAGGCAAAATGTTATATCATCACATAGTTCATAATGATGGTTGTCGGTTAGAGAAACTCCCAAGAGATATTTTTTATTCTTATATACACATAGTTTACTTTGTATTTTCATATACAAGCAGAGTTTATTTGGTATCCTTGCATACAAACTTAGTTGCTTTATAATATTTTAAAAGCTTTCCATATATTGCATATGTATTGTTGCTTTATATTGAGTTGAGTATCAAGAGTTGAGTATCCAGAATTGAGTACCCAGAGTCGAGTATCTTATTATTGAGTTGAGCCTTATTTCACTGAGCTGAGCCTTATTTCACTGAGTTGAGCATTATTTCACTGAGTTGAATATCTTATCATTGAGTTGAACTATGTTTCTTTGAGTTGAGTTGAGTTTAGTGAGTTGAGATGAGGTAAGTATGTTTCTTTTTCACCAGTTCAAGCTTATGTTTATGCTTTAGAATTCCCCTTACATGCTCGTACATTCCATGTACTGTGCCAGTTGGCCTGCATCATTTCATGATGCAGATAAACGTATTCAGGTCATCAACAGGAGCTTCGTTGATACCACATGGAGTTCGAGTTAGCTATGACTAACCTCTTTGCTTCCGAAGGATTTCATTTACTTTTCAATTTTTTCAGGATGTCGTGGGTCTTGTCCCGACTTCTATCATTGTCATTTACAGGCTTCATAGATAGACAGTAGAGTTTGAAAAGTCTGTTTCATTTATCTTGTTAAATATTTTAAAGACTTGAGTTGCCTAGTTTTGGCTAGTTGAATATACGATTATATTGTGAGTTAATTATTTGAGTTTCAATTAATTTTATTCTGTTTTAAGCTTTGTATTTTTGAGTTAGTCTTCCGCTTGTAGTCAGCCAGGATGAGGTTTTGCTAGGGAACCAGCAATGGTTCTCGAGTGTCAGCCACTTTATGGGTATAGACTCAGGTCGTGACAAACTTGGTATTATAGCCCAGAGTTCAAGTGTCCTAAGGTCTTGTTTATGGTTGTGAGGGCCCCATTTCTATAAATGAGGGACCATAGACATTTAAGAAAATATTCCATTCTTTCATACTCTTAATCGTGCAATAGAGCTAAGTCATAGAGATTTATTCATACGCGTGTGTTTCTCAGATTCATTCGACTACCTTCATAGTAGAGGTGGTTGAATAGGAAAGTCAGTCCTTCATTGATGAGTTGTTCTTAGCAAAACTCTTGAGGAAGTCATGTGACTCCAGAGGGGCTTGAGAGAAGCCCAAGAGTGATTAAGTGTTCAGTTTCAGAGGAATGCACCCATATTCATATGAATCGTGCATTTAAGCTAAAAGAGAGTTTTACTCTCTTCCCTAAGCCTTGTTTCAGCTGAGACCCTTATTAGGAAGTATCTTTAGAGCTTCCCTTATTATAGTCATCCACCTAGTAAGTTATTGATGAGGAGTTTTCCCTTATGTGTATACTAAAAATCGATGAGTTGTGAAGATCTCATTATATGAGGTAGAGTAAGAATTTCTAGTCATGATGAGATAAAGTATATATATTTTTAACCAGAATAGAGTTGATGCCGATGTGCCATCATGTTAGAAGAGGCTAGATATATGTGTTGAATAGAAGCACAGAGTATTCATGAAGTGATATATCTAAGCTAGGTTTATGAATTTGAGATGAGTTTCATGATCGAAAGAATGGCAACATGAGGGTGATGATGTCAGTCTTGGGATTTTATCTCGTAGACTTGACATAGAGTAGGTGAGGAATTGAGATGTTAGCTGCAATAAATATGAGTGGTACAAGTGAGAGACTCTAACCTTTAGATAAGGATGGTGAAGTGTGGCTAAGTCACAAGAGTAAAAAGAGCATTAAGAGGTGTACCGAGGGGGTATGTAATTAGAAGAGGCTAATAGAAACACCTTAGAAAGTGGTCTTAGTACCTACTTATTGAGAATTCGATAGTCATGAGATAAAATTCTCCCGAGTGTTAGAGTAAAAGAGGATGTACACCAGTTAGAGATGATGGAATAGGCCCATAGCTTTCAAGTGTCGGATTTAGACCGAAGGGGGAGATGACAAGATGAGAAATCAAGTCAAGTGTTTGAGAGTAAGATAGTAATGAATTCCGAAGAGTATGGGAGATATCCTTTCGGAGGTCCTTTTAGTAATGGAGTGATGTTAGAAAGAGGAGGTTGATGTTCTTATCGTGATAGTGATGGTTTGATAATTCCATCTAAGGTTATAAATTAGGAGGATGAGGTTTTACTATGATAAAAAGTTCAATGAGAGCCCTTAGTTGGTTCCGAAGGAGTTGGTTAGTAGGAGTCCATCGAGTTGTTAGAGTACTAAGTATGAATGTGGTGTTGTGAAACATTAGGCGGTTCTTGATATGAGTCCAATGTGGTGGTAAAGAGTAATAGTTTTGGGATGAGATTCCCTATAGGGAGGTATAGAACCCGAACCTAAGGATTTGGGTTAAGCTTGAATATAGTAAGAGCATACCATTAGACTAAGACCTTAGTAAGAGTAACCCCATTTCATACCCAGTACAGCCGTCATTCGAGGACGAATGATCCCAAGGGGGAGATATTGTAACATCCCGAAAAAAAAATTGAGCCAAGACTCGAACCATCCTTCGTTGTGAGTAGGATTTTACCGAGGAATTTAAAATTTCTTGAGGGTTAAGGTCACTAGATGTAGCACCTGGAGTTCCAAAAAGAACTAAAGAGAGTTCATTCAAGTCATTCCTAAGTTCTTCTAAGTTTTGGGTCAACTTCAAACGACCATAACTTTCAGTACATGATGAGTTAGGTGGCCCATAAGATATCAAATGAAAGGTCGTTGAATTATCTTTCCAATGCCACCAAGTTTAATAAGTTGTGAGGTCAGATGAGTGAGATACGCCCCTTTTAAGTCAAGTTGTCAAGTTAATAAAAGTTACCCAAAAATAGTAAGGGGTATTTTGATCTTTTCCTTACCCAATCAGATTTAATTCATTTTTTGTAAGATTTTTAGGGTCTAATCCGATTAGGTTCAGTTTTATAATCCTTATATATGCCTAGGGTTTTGGTTGAGAGTTCAAGAAGAGAAAAGAAGAGAAAAGTGGAGAAAAGAGGAAAGGATCAAGACGTTCATCGACGTTCTTGAGATTTGTTGCGGATTTTTGCCATGGGTTTTATCCCTAAGAGGTATGTAAGTTTCCATAGTGTTGGGTTCGTTCACCGACATGCCAAACATAATTTTCATATTTGAATTCGTCCATAAAGATTGAAAGATTTAAGTTCTTTATAAGTGTTCTTGAAATTTCATTCTAAATCTTGTTTTGTTGGGGTTTTGAGCTTATAGGTTGTGATGTACTTGGTTTATCTTCATCTATACTTCCTGTATTTATTTCTGGATTATTATTTTCTTTTGTTATTATTTCTGTGTATGTTTCACTATTTTCCGAGCATATTTCTTCTATGTCAGTATCTGTACCTTCATCATTTATTTCAT
>JAJONR010007696.1:0-29328 GCA_029582245.1 Solanum etuberosum
ATATACATTGAGTTGTTATTGTATTTTTCAATACATTGAGTTGCTACCTACTATTTAAATGCTTTATATAAACTACATCTTTACTGTTGTTTATTTATGCATTGAGTTGAGTATCCATGAGTTGAGTAAAGCTGAGGTAAGTGTTTCTTTCAGAATTCAGTTCAAGCTTATGTCATGTTTAGTTTTCCCCTCACACGCTCGTACATTCAATGTACTGATGCCATTTGGCATGTAATATTTTATGATGCAGATACAGGTAACCAGGATCAGCATCTAGCGCTTCGTTGATCTAGCTGAGCATTCAGAGTCATTTGGTGAGCCTCCTTGCTTTTCGGAGGATCCCTTTTTATCATTTTTTATTATTTCAGTTGCTAGGATGATCGGGGGTCTTGTCCCGACATCCCTCTTAGTATTTAGAGGCTCCATAGACAGTTAGTTATTAGTACATTTGTCTTGATATTTCAGTTGTTTTGAATATAAGACTTGAGTTGTCTTATCGGCCAGTTGAATGTTTACTTATATAACATTCGAGTTTATTGCATGAACTTATCTTTGTTGAGTAAAGTTTTCCGCTGAGTAGTCAGCCAGGCCAAGGGTTCGCTTGGGGCCAACAATGGTTCTCGAGTGCCAGTCCTGCCCAGGGTGTAGGGTCGGGGTTTGACAGAACCAACCATGCCCCTAGCCTAAAATGGCCCTTACGGAGCTTAGAATTTGAAAATTATTTTTTTCAAGACAAAAATATTCATTTTATATATACATATCTATCAATATTTCCCTTTTAATTAATTAGCATAGATCATAAGTTTCGTTAAGTTTTATTTAAGAATTTTATTTTATTTTTTATATAATAATTTTATTATTATTTTACATTTATACATATTATAATTTTATATTTTATATATTATTTTACGTATTACTTTGCAGAATTAGTAAAAAAAATATAACAACAATATTTTGCCCCAATTAGATAGCGTTTGGCCCCAAATTCCAAATATTCTTGGCAAAACATTTTTGGATGAAGATTTGCCATGTGTTTGGCAATAAATTTTTGGAGAAATATTTGACTATTTCAAAAAATATGATTTATATCCATAAGTTCTAAAAATTATTAAAAATACCCTTAAATTTGTATTATCATTTTATAATGAACATGTTCCGTTAAAAAATAACCTTATAACATAATTGATGACAATCAACAACAAACAAAATAACAATGTGGACAAGAGCAATACATTAATCTCATAGTAAAAATTGTCACTGATTCAAAATGAATTATAATCCATAAAAACAAATTGTTCTTTTTTTTCAATCGTGTTATTAATTATTAATGTAGCAACTTGATAGATAAATATTAGTTAGAATTAATAAATGATGGGTGTTTTTTTATAAAATATAAAAGTTTGAGGTAATTTTTTAATTTCTAAAATTTTCAAATATTAGAACTTAACCCAAATACTAGCTTTTTCTAGTATTTGTGAATTCGGGATATTTGGAAAATATATTTTCCAAGTAGTGGCAAGTTGTATGGCCAAACACCATTTCCCAAGTTTTTTTCAAATATATTTGTGGCCAAACAGGTTCTCCAAAAAAAGCTATAATATTGATTGAAAATTTGAATATGTACATTTTAATTTAATACAAATAAAATTTAATTAAAAAATTTAATATAGATATTTGAAATAATTTCTCTCTACAAAATAATCTTAATAATAAAAGTACATTGGTACTTGTCCTTTTTCGTAATTTGACTCTCAAAAGCATTTTTTTAAAAAAGATTAGTCAAACGTATTTTCTTATCAAAATCACTTTTCAAATTAATTAGTCAAACATAAATTATTATTTTTATTATAAAACACTTTTCTCAAAAGTTATTTTTAAAAAGTGCTTCTAGAAATAAGTAGTTTCGAGCAGCAGTGTCAAACAGGCTCTAAGAGTTGTACATATGTGCCAATTCCTCAGATAAAAGCTCAAATGAAATTCAAATCAATACTAATGCTAGAAAAAAAAAAAGTAGCAATTCAACACTAGGAATCATAAAATGTTGGATACATGTTCTTTAGTTTTACATTGGTTTAGATAACTAAAAGACATAACCTAATTTTATTTTTTCTTTAATATTAGTAATTTAATTAATACTTATGAGACTTATTTTAGGATAACTTAGGCCTCATTTTCTTGCACTTAATGGAGATCTGAATCTTAATAATTCAAATTCAACTCATCAAGTGTGTTCAACCCATTAAGTCAATATTTTTCTTTTTTAAATTAAAAAAAAAACTCTTAATGGATCTAAAAAGATCTGAACGAATAAGATTTGTAGGAGAGTCTTAATACCATTCAAACTCATTTAATACGGCCTAAAATAATCACTTGTCTCTTTCCTTTTTTCATGTAGTTTTGTTCTCTCTCGCTACAAACTTTCTTCCTTTATTTTCTCAATCAAACCCCAACTTTTCCTCTTTAACTGATAAGTTTTCGTGATCTTTAGAAATATTTTTTTATATTAACAATTTTTTTGGGATGTGTTGATGTTTAACAATAACACTTCATGTCTACCCTTTCAAGATTTATGTACAAAACTTATGAAGGTTCTTGTAACACCTAGGACTAGAGAAGTCTAGGAAGAGCTCCAACTGGGCAAGTCACCAGCCCAAACTCAACCATGGGACCCTCCACGGAGCCCTAGACAGGATGTGAAGGGGACCACGGCTCGGTATGATGTTCGTGAAGAGTTTCAAGAACCTGTCCAAGAAGGTTCCCCTCCCACGAACCCTTAGACGGCCCGTGGTGAGCATCACGGACCGTTAAGGTGGTCGAGAAGAGGGTCAGGTCAATGGGGGTTCTCCCCTAGCCACTAGTCAAGGACCATGACTGCCATAACGGCTCGTGGAGTTCTTGACGGGCCGTGAAGGCCACCATGAAAGGCGTCAGTTTTAAGTTAGGGTCTTTTGGGTCTTTTCTTAATTATTCTATCCTAATACTATGTCGTTTTACCCTTACTTAGAAACCCTATATAACATTTTTTAACCCTCAAACTCACCCAAAATAAATTTATTCTCTCAAATTCTCAAAAGAAGAACAAGTCTTCCTCTCCAAAATATTTCTCTCTCTAGAAAGCTTGAAGAAGAAGGAGTCAACCTAGGGTTTCAAGTCAAGTCTCCTATTTCACCATTGAAGTTAAACTTTTGGCATTAAGGTATGATATTCTTCATCCATGGAGCCCTTTCCTCCATGGAGTTCTTAAATTCTCCAATTTACAAAGTTAGAAATCCCCAATTGGGTTAGAGTTTTCTTTTATGTCATGGGTTCCTTTCAATGTTGATTTATTTGATTGTTTTAGGAACTATTATGCATGAATTGACATAATCCTATGATTTTATGATGAATCCCCATAAACCCATGTATAACCCATGTTTTCTAGATTTTTATCATTGAAATTGGGTTTTGAATTATGAAAGAGGATTTCATGAATGTATGCATGTTCTTATGAAATTGATGAAAATGCTTTAAGGATTCTTTGAGAATAAAGTATCAATATGATCATTATTGTGTTGTGAAAGAATTTCTCATATACACATGAAAGCATGAATGTGAAAGGTTTTCCCACAATGGGGATTCTAAGGTTGAAAGGTCTTCTCACCTAAAATGGAATCAAAGTTAAGGAGTTATTCTAATAATGAGGCAATCGGCGATTACCCAGGACCTCCAATGATAAGAAAAGTGGAGATTACCCAAGTCTCATAAATGTTAAGAAAGTTAAGAATAATGAATATTCTGTGGGAGTTATGCTTAGCACTGAGTGGACAAATGGCGATTACCCATGTCCCATAAACTATGTGCCACCATAGGTTGTCTAGAAATACATTAGCTAGTGGATCCACGTAAGCTAGAAGTTCATAGTTCTTACCTTGGCAAGTGAGAACACCTCTTTACGGTGTGGGGTAAACACCACATTCCATGTTAATATCTCACATGGTCTTACATGTCGGTTAACAGTAATTCTCCCACATTAATGAATCAAGGTTACTTCAAGAAGTATCTCATATGTGTTTTAAAATGATGTCTACTTGCATTGACCATGTTTTATGACTTATGTTTCCTAACTTTTTATATCATGTTCTAGATTGGTCATTCATTTTACGAAAATGCTCTACACCGTGATTTTTACACTTCATGCATCTCTATCATACTTGGTACATTTTTGTACTAATGCATACTCTTACCTACATTTCTTATTAAATGTAGGGTCTGAAGCGCCAGACTCGCACTTCCGTGGCTAGGATCATTTAGTAAAAGATTGAACATTGGTGAGTCCTCATGGTCCAAGGACGAAGACCTTCATTTTGTCTTTACATTTCAGTGTGAACTTGATGTACGTGTTAAATCTCGATTAATTCTTATGTACTAGATTGCTTTGAGACATTGTTAGTTTTTCGCTTCGTTTTTATAAAACTCTATGCTTTGAAATGATCTTTTAAATATCTTGATTTCTATTACTTTGTCAATTTATGCTAAGTGGCTTATATGGGGTCTCTCGGGGTCTTGTACGCCATGTTACACCTAGGGTCAACCTTGGGTCGTAACAAATTTGGTATCAAAGCACAAGGTTTAGAAAGGTCCTAGGAAGTCTGATAAGCCACGTCGAATAGAGTCTTGTTCATTAGTGTGAGCACGCCACATTTATGAATGAGAGGATATAAGAAGTTTAGGAAAGTTCACTTCTTTCATTACTCTAAAGTCATGCAATAGAGTTCAACTCTATAATGTCTTCCTCCTAATCCTTATCTAATGCTCTACAAGATATGGTCACTAGAAGGGCATATGCTAGAAGGAATGTGGAAGAGAATGTGAGGCTCGTCCTCAAGCTCCTCAAGTTTCGGTCAACCCTTTGGCCGAGCAAGTGACTAATGCGGAGTTTAGGATAGCTTTTCAAGTGTTGGCTCAAGCCATGACGGCTCCAACCAATAGGAAGGTTGTGGCCCCCGTGAACCCAAACATGGGTGCGGCGGCATCTAGAGTGAGGGATTTCACTAGAATGAATTCTCTGGAGTTTCATAGTTCTAAGGTTGAGGAAGACCCTCAAGAGTTTATTGATGAGGTATACAAGGTGTTGATGATCATGGGAGTGACGCCGGTGGAAAAGGTGGAGTTGGCCACTTACTAACTTAAGGGTGTTGCTCAAATATGGTTCAACCAATGGAAAGAATGAAGGGCAGATGATGCGGGTCCTCTCGATTGGGAAAAGTTTAACGTTGCTTTCCTTGATAGGTTATTTCCCCTTGAGATGAGGGAGGTAAGGTTCTTGAGTTCATCAACCTTCGTTAAGGAAATATTAGTGTGAAGGAATATGCTTTGAAGTTCACACAATTGTCTAGATATGATCCTATGATTGTTGTCGATCCTAGGGAATGAATGAGTAAGTTTGTTTCGGGTGTGTCTGAGACGGTGGTTAAGGAATTTCGTACCGCTATGCTTATCAATGATATGGACATCTCTCATATCATGGTTCATGCTCAACAAATTAAAGATGAGAAACTTAAGGAAGGGTCTAGGGATGCAAAAAGGGATAAGACCAGAGATGGTAACTTATCACACTCAAAGTCCGGTGAACATGGTCGTTCTAAGTTGCGACAAAGGTTTTCCGATCAAGGCTCATCCAATGCTTCTCCTAAGTTCAACAAAGATAGGGTGTCTAACCCTAAGCCTCAAGGAGGAAATGGTAGTGGATCTTCATTGCCTACTTGTGCTAATCCATGGAGTCCCTATGATTCCCCAATAGAGTAGATGAAATTCCCTAATTTGAGTTAGGGTTTCTTCCAATGTTGTGGGTATTGATGAATGTTGATCCAATTGAGTGGGTTATGATTTTTTATGATTGAATTGATAGAATTCCATGTTTTTAGGATGAATTTACATGTACTCATGCTTAATCCATGTCTAGAAAGATGAAATTGATGTAAATGGGTTTTATGCCATGAAAGGAGAAATTGTGGGTTTAGATGTATTCTATCTAGGATTGATGAAATACATTAGAATTGAAGCTTATGAGATGATTGTGATATACATTGCTTTGAGAGTGAAGCATATAGGATGATTATGAGATGAAGTGCTTTGAGAGTAAAGCTTATGATATGAATTGTTAATTGTTGATGTGATTGTGGTGGAAGGCATAGTTCCCACTTGAATTACTTATGTTTGAATGTGAAAGGCTTTCTCACATTGAATGATTCTAGGTTGAAAGGATTGCTTACCTAAAATGAATCTAATGTTAAAGATTAAGAAATTGATGAGGCTAGAGGTGATTACCCATGACCTCTAAATAAGATGGATATGAGGCAATTACCCATATTCCCTAGAATATATTGAAGAGGCGATTACACTTATTCCTTAAAGTTGAACAAGAGGCGACTCCCCACGTTCTTAAGATACGAATTGGACAAGAGGCGAGTACCCATGATCCATATGTTAAGAAGGACTAGAGGTGACTACCCATGTTCCTTTATAGTAAGGAAAGAGGTTATTCCCCATGTCTATAAAAGATAAGCTAGACTATATTATGATAAATGATGAGCTTGGATTGTGGCTTGAGTTGCCTTCCATGATGAGTAAGGTTGATTTAAGGTTACTTCAAGAAGTATTTCTTTTATGTTGATATGATCTATGATGTGCATTGATTATTCCTTATGACTATTATTGTCTAAGTTTATGCTGATGTTTATGTTAGCTATCGGGTTTAGTACATGTTTGTACTAACGCATACTCTTGCCTACATTTCTTATCAAAATGTAGGGTCCAGCGATCTCGACTCTCATCCCAGTGGCTAGGACCTTAGTAGAAGCGAGACTTGAAGATTGGTGAGTCCTCATAGCATTCGAGTATTTGGACACCATTACTCTTATGTTCTTTCATTTGTGTTTTGAACACTATTGTATGGGCTGTGTCCCAAAATACTCATGTTTTAGATGGTTTGAGACAAGGTGTAATAGACTTCCGCTTTTGATATAAAACTTTGATGTTGTTGATAAATGTTTTAAATTTCCGCTCATTTCTACTATCTTATGTTATGAAAGCTAATTGGCTTGTATGAGGCCTCTCGGGGTCTTGTATGCCATTTCACGTCTAGGGTGTACCCCTGGGTCGTGACAGTTTGTTGAAGGGTTTTCATCGATTGCCTCTCCATTGACGGATTGACCCAAAAGAAAGTTAAGTTCATATGGTCTGAAGCATGTGAAAGGAGTTTTCAAGAATTGAAAGATAGACTTACTTCCGCTCTGGTATTGACTTTATCGGAAGGGACAGATGGTTTTGTTATTTATTGTGATGCATTAAGAAATCGGTTAGGATGTGTCCTTATGCAAAATAAGAAAGTCATTGTCTATGCTTCAAGTCAACTTAAGATTCATGAGAAGAATTATCCTACCCACGACATTGAACTAGCGGCTGTTGTGTTTATCTTAAAGATTTGGAGACATTATTTGTATGGTGTCCATGTGGATGTCTTTACCGACCACAAGAGCTTGCAATATGTGTTTAAATAGAAAGATCTAAATCTTCGCCAAAGAAAGTGGCTTGAATTACTAATGGATTATGACATGGGTGTTCTCTATCACCTCGGTAAGGTGAACGTGGTAGCGGATGCTCTTAGTCAGTTATAGATGGGTAGTATTACTCATATAGGAGAGGATAAAAAGGAGTTGGTTTGAGATGTTCATAGATTGGCTCGATTAGGTGTTCGGTTAGTTGATTCTATTAAGGGTGGTATTATGGTTCAGAATCGTCTTTTTTGGCAGATGTGAAAGCTAAGAAAGGTCTTGATCCGACTTTGATGGAATTGAAGGAAGCGATGCTTAACAAGTCTGTAGAAGCTTTCTCCCAAGGGGGAGATAGGGTACTTAGATATCAAGGTCGTTTGTGTGTTCCCGATGTAGATGACTTGAGAGAGAAAATCTTATCAGAAGCCCATAGTTCTCGATATTCCATTCACCTAGAAGCTACCAAGATGTACTGTGACTTGTGGGAGATCTATTGGTGGAATGGAATGAAGAAGGATATTACGAAATTCATGGCTAAGTGTCCTAATTGTCAACAAGTGAAAGTTGAGCATCAAAAGCCGGGAGGTTTATCTCAAGATATTAGAATTCCTACTTGGAATTGGGAAGATTTGAACATGGACTTCATTGTTGGTTTACCACGCACCCAATGACAATATGTCTCAATTTGAGTTATTGTAGATCAAATGACAAAATTGGCTCATTTCATTCCCGTCAAAGTATCTTATTCGGCGGAGAACTATGCTAAGTTGTACTTGAGATAAATGGTGAGGTTGCATGGAGTTCCCTTGTCCATTATCTCTAATCGTGGTACTCAATTCACTTCTCTAAGTTTTGGAAATCTTTCCAAATCGGTCTTGGTACTCGTATTAATCTTAATACGTTTTTTCAGCCACAAACCGATGGGCAAGCGGAGCATACTATCCAAGCTTTGGAAGATATGTTGAGAGAATGTGCAATTTACTGCAAGGGTGATCACTTTCCTCCGATTGAGTTTGCATATAACAATAGCTATCACTCAAGTATTGGTATGGATCCAATTGAGGCTTTATATGGTAGGAGGTGTAGATCTCATATAGGTTGGTTTGAAGTACGTAAGATTGCCTTGATAGGTCCCGAATTGGTACATGAGGCTATGGTGAAGGTTCGGCTTATTAGAGAAAGGTTGAAAATGGCTTACAGTCGGCAAAAGTCCTATGCCAAAGTTAGAAGGATAGATCTTGCGTTTGATGTTAATGATTGGGTCTACTTGAAAATTTCACCCAGGAAGGGTGTAATGAGATTTGGGAAGAAAGGGAAGCTTAGTCCCCATTATGTGGGCCCCTATCAAATTTTGAGGCAAATTGGCAAGGTTACTTATGAACTTGATTTGCCTAATGAGTTGGCATCGGTGTATCCAGTTTTCCATGTCTCTTTGTTGAAGAAATGTGTTGGAGATCCAACATTTGTTGTTCCCTTAGAAGGTTTGGGAGTTAAGGAGAATCTTTCTTCTGAGGAAGTTCTGGTTGATATTTTAGACGGGCAAGTCAAGAAATTGCGAAACAAAGAAGTTGCTTCCATAAAAGTTCTATGGAGGAATCAGTTAGTTGAGGTTGCTACTTGGGAGGCTGAGGCCGATATGATGACCCGATATCCTCATCTCTTTCCTCCTATCGCTACTCTATCTTGAGGTGATGAGTTCCTCATGGTTTACCCTTTTTGGACCTTGTGTCCTAGATATTCCCATGATTTCCTGATTTAGGCATGTTCATGAAAAGCTAAAATTTTAGAAAATGAGTTACTTGATTGATTTCTACATGTTTATGTGCATTTGAGTATGAATTACATATAGACTTCATGATATGATGTTTTGAACATGTTTTAGCTTGGAGTTGATGTTTCCTCCTAGGATATGTGCATTTATGTAATTGCATTTATGTTGGGCTGTTAGGTTTGAGTTCCTACCTTCCTTATGACGTCTAGAATCTTATTCGAGGAAGGATGTTCCCAAGGGAGAGATAATGTAACACCTCCAAATCGAGAAGGCTAGGAAGGGGGTCAAGTGGGCAAGTCACCAGCCCAAACTGAGCCATAGGACCGTCCATGGAGCCCTAGATAGGCCATGAAGGGGACACAACTCGTTATGATGGTCGTGAAGATTTTCCTCAACCTGTCCAAGAAGGTTCGCCTCCCACAAACCCTTAGAAGGCCTGTGGTGAGCATCACGGATCGTTAAGGTGGTCGTGAAGAGGATCAGGGCAATAGGGGTTCTCCCCTAGCCACTGGTCAGGGACCAGGACTTCCATAACGGCTCGTGAAGTCCTTGACGGGCCGTGAAGGCCACCGTGAAGGGGGTCACGTCAGTTTTAAGTCAGCGTCTTTTGGGTCTTTTCCTAATTATTTTATCCTAATACTATGTCATTTTACCCTTACCTAAAAACCCTATATAACGTTTTTTAACTCTCATACTCACCCAAAATAAATTCATTCTCTCAAATTCTCTAAAGAAGAACAAGTCTTCTTCTCCAAAATATTTCTCTCTCTAGAAAGCTTGAAGAAGAAGGAGTAAACCTAGGGTTTCAAGTCAAGTCTCAAATTTCACCATTGAAGTCAAGCTTTTGGCATTAAGGTATGATAGCCTTTATCCATGGATCCCTTTCCTCCATGGAGTTCCTAAATTCTCCAATTTACAAAGTTAGAAATCCCCAATTGGGTTAGAGTTTTCTTCTGTGTCATGGGTTCCTTTCAATGTTGATTTATTTGATTGTTTTAGGAACTATTATGCATGAATTGACATAATCCCATGATTTTATGATGAATCCTCAGGAACTCATGTATAACTCATGTTTTATAGATTTTTATTATTGAAATTGGGTTTTGAACTATGAAAGAGGATTTCATGAATGTATGCATGTTCTTATGAAATTGATGAAAATGCTTTAAGGATACTTTGAGAGTGAAGTATCAGTATAATCATTGTTGTGTTGTGAAAGGATTTCTCATATACACATGAAAGCATGAATGTGAAAGGTTTTCTCACAATAAGGATTCTAATGTTTAAAGGTCTTCTCACCTAAAATGAATCAAAAATGTGGAACTATTCTAATAATGAGGCAAGCAGCGATTACCCATGACCTCCAATGATAAGACAAGTGGCAATTACCCATGTCTCATAAATTTTAAGAAAACTTAAGAACAATGAATATTTCGTGGGAGTTATGCTTAGCACTGAGTGGACAAGTGGCGATTATCCATGTCTCATAAACTATGTGCCACCATAGGTTGTCTAGATAGACATTAGCTAGTGGATCCACATAAGCTAAAAGTTCATGGTTCTTACCTTGGCAAGTGAGAACACCTCTTTTCGATGTGGGGTAGCACCGAATTCCATGTTAATAGCTCACATGGTCTTAGATGTCGGTTAACGGTAATTCTCCCACATTAATGAATCAAGGTTACTTCAAGAAATATCTCATATGTATTTTAAGATGATGTCTACTTGCATTGGCCATATTTTATGACTTGTGTTTTCTAACTCTTTTATATCATGTTCTAGATTGGTCATTGCATATTATAAAAATGCTCTTTACCATGATTTTTACACTTCATGCATCATTATCATACTTGGTACATTTTTGTACTAACCCATACTCTTGCCTACATTTATTATCAAATGTAGGGTCCGACGCGCCAGACTCGCACTTCCGTGACTAGGATCTTTTAGTAGAAGATTGAAGATTGGTGAGTCCTCATGTTCCTAGGACCAAGCCCTTACTTCATTTTGTCTTTACGTTTCAGTGTGAACTTAAAGTACGGGTTACGTCCCGATTACTTCTTATGTACTAGATGACTTTGAGACATTGTTAGTTTTCCGCTTCGTTTTTATAAAAACTCTATGCTTTGAAATGATCTTTCAAATCTCTTTATTTTTATTACCTTGTCCATGTATGCTAAGTGGCTTGTATGGGGCCTCTCGGGGTCTTGTACGCCATGTTACACCTAGGGTCTACCTTGGGTCATGACAGTTTTACTGCAACAAGAGGTCATGGTTAGAGTCCAAGTTATACTTATCTTCGTGATGGTGTCTCTTCTGTATCTACTACTATAGATATAGATATATTTGATGGAGTTGAAGATCGATTGGTGACAAAAATGATGGAGGTCTTAATAATTCTTAATCTTCAATTTCGACTGAAAGAAATGTTTTGGGATGAAAAGAAAAATATGTTTGTGTCAATTAGAAATTGATGAGAAGACGAATAGTGCTTTAGAGTTTTTGATTAAAAAAATAGTGTGCCTAGATTTGAAGAATGAAAGAAAAAATTAGATGGCCTTGGGTGTGAAGAACCATTATACAATACAAATATTAGTATATTTTGTGAAATTGACAGCTACAAAAAAACATGGATGACTCTAGATGTTCACAAGTTAGAGAATTGGATTAAAATCATTGGGTAAAAAATTTAGAAATTGTTTTTTTTTTAAAATAGCTATAATATATCTAAGACATTGATAATGTGAAACCTTCTTTATTATTTGATTAGTTGAATAGTTTTTTTTAATGAAAAGATGTTTATGTTGAATTCTTAAAAATTATGTTATAATAATTTTTATACTGATATATAAGTTTTATTTGCATATCACATAATCTAATTCTTCTAATCAAATATAGACATTTAAAATATATATTTTTACAAAATTAAAATTTTATAATATTTTATAGATATAAAATGTTTAATTCCATACATTCAGATATTGAAAACAAACAGTTTTAATTAATAAGGGTTAAGATCTAGAGACCACATCTTAATATTCAGATATGTATTCAGATCTAGACATCTAGATCTTAAGGCACATCTTAATATTAAGATGTTTATTCAGATTTAGACGTCATAATCTTAATGAAAACAAATGAGGCCCTGTACTTCTAAATTTGATAATTTTCATTACGACTTATTAATTTGCAGTATTTATTTTATTCGATTTCATTATTACTTTTTATTGAATACTTTAGTGTCATCACTCCTTTTTTTGTGTGTTATTTCTTACGAAACACCTTAGATAGTTCTATTTTAATAAAACTAAAGAAATGTTTGAAGTACAAGTTAATTATATATTTGTATGTCTACTTTACTGGAAAACCATAGGTTGAAAAACTCGACTTTTATTAGGTTGATTTTATTTATAGATTTAAAAATTCAACACAAATAATTTAATTAGGTATTTGGAAAACTCGAACTAACTCAATCCATGTACACCCCTACCCTCAATATAATGAGGATGAGATGCGGATGTTGGAGTAATTATCGATGGCCCCTTAAAGTTGTCCCTATAATTCATTAAGACACCTCAATTAAGACTAGTACCTATTGAACACTTCTACCTATTCAAAAATTGTTCCTATTAGACATTTTTTGATAATCAATAAAAAATATGAACAGTATGTGATATACTTGAGCTGACATGGCAAAATGACAAATTAAAAAATAACATGTGGCACAAGGGCCCCCAAAATTATAGAAAAAATAGTTTTTATTTAAAATTATTTCAAACATATTTTAGATCTAATTTTTTTTTAAAGAAAAAATAAATAAAAATGTCAACATATTCTAACCAACCCCAACCCCAACTCCAACCCTACCCAACCCCCTTTCATCTTCATCTTCTTCCCAAAACACATTCTTTCTCAAATCACAAAACCCAATTTCTTTTCAGATAACTTGAAGATTAACTTTTTTTAAAAAAAATATTTTCATACTAGATACGTCATGGAGAAAGATTGATATAAGAGTGAAGAAGAAAGAAAATTTTACCAGCGGTTATTCATTTCTACATCGATGATAAAAAGAAATTGATAGCTCAAAAATTAATTCTATCAAATTTTCGGATATCATTTTTGATAAACTTAATGGGTTTATATTTGAATTTGAATAGTAATATTTGTTCAAAAATTGTGATACACAAATATCGGCTAATATTTTTTATACCTAAAAAATCATTTATCTTCTTTTTTCTTTCTTCATATTTGTTTCATTTTTTTATGAGATTTGATATAAATCATACAAAAAAAGTCTTTCTTTCAAATTTGAATCGTATGATTTCTTCGTAGTTGATTTTCATTAATCTTCAGATTTGGAAGAAATAATATTTTTTATTTATATAAAAGAAAGATAACAATCTTGTTGCTAAAATGGAGAAAGTTTTACAAACTAAATTATGAAAAAGATTACTGGTAGGGGATAGGGTGCTTTTCTTTTTTGAAAAAAGTGTCAATGATAGAAGAAAAAATTCTTTTAAGTTAATTATAGTACCAAGTGTCAATAAAAGAAGAAAAAACTGTAATTTTATTTTAAAAAAACTATTTTTGAATTTTTTCTCGTGCTTTAGGAAAGTGCAGAATACGATTTTTGCCATATTTGCGTTTTGTGTTTAGTAGGTACATGTTTTGAACAATTTAGGCGTTCAATAGGTACAAGTCCTAGTTAAGGTGTTGTAATGACCCTTCAGATCATTTCTGTGTTTATGCCTTTTTTCCGTCGTTTAGAGAATTCTTGTAGAGACTACAAGTCATTTATGACTTGCTGGCACTGACTGTTCGGTCGCTTGGTTGTTCGTTTGGGTTTTATTCCCGTTTTACTGTGTTTGGAGCTTTTGAAACTTGAAAAGTTAATTTCAGTCATAACCTCAAGTAAACGACCTCAAATGGGAATTTTGACGGTTGCATCAGCTCCGGCGCGGCAAAATAAGGCTAGTACCATGGTTGGCACGAGTCCCGAGGCTTTCGGTATGACTTTGGGGCCATTTGGCGCTTAGCCTTTGAATTTTGTCTTAAATTTGACTTTGGTCCACATTCTTGGTAAACGCGCTCGAATGATAATTCAGTCAGCGCGGTTATTTCCAGAATGCCGAGCTTTGTCTAGAATGACTCTTTGTGCGCTTCCCGGGGCTTCTGGTCTTATTCTGAGGCCCGTTGTGGAAATTGGCTAAAAATGGCATTTGGGTGTGTGGCTCACTTTTTATCAAAATGACCTCGTATTGAAATTTTGATTGTGCCATTGAGTCCGAAATGTCAAATTTAGCGAGGTAGCATATCTGGTTTATTTTCATCGGGTCCCGAACGAATTTTGAGGGTCCGTTCGGAGACTTTTAAAAAATAAATAGCAAAATCTGGTGTTGCTAGTGCAGACCTTTAGCGACAAGAATTTAGTCTTTTGGTGATCAGGTTTAGCGACCAGAACTGCTGCTATTTATAAAGCAAAAAATCATTATTCAACCTCTTTTTGAAACTTCGATATCTCGAGTTCTAGAGCTCCGTTTTGGGTTATTCGAAGTCTGTTGTTTTAGGGTTTGCGTTGGCTGTATCGGTGACTATACGGAGCGTGTCAGAAAGTCTCTGATTGTAGTGTATCTGTGTTGTAAGTGGTTTCCCCAAGTTTCTTTTTACGTAAAGTCTTGCATTTTGGTTTTTTGTTGCATGGAGCTGTTCCGAGCCCCGAGGGGTTCTCCGTTTTGGAACAGAAGCTCGGGGGAGGGTTTAGGACCTCTTCACAAAGTCAATTCTGGAAATTCCGGAGTGGATTATGATGAGTTGGGGATTTTGACTCATTTAGGGCTTATTATTCAGAGTTTTAGTGTCTTCAATGCCTATTTTATGCTCTAAACTGATGTTTAAATGCTAATTTGCAGCGAATAAGGCAAAAGAGCAAGGCAAGGACATTATCGGGCAAAAAGGAGCGAAAAAACTTAAAAAATAGAAGAAAAGCAAGGCTGATGCTCGCCAAAACCACTCAGCGAATTGCCGAGTTGCTTTTCAGCTCGCCAAAAGTTCCAGCAGGCCAGACCATACACAAAGCCAACTCAGCAACAGAAAGGGTAATTCAGCGAAGCACTGACTGGATCGACGATGGAAGAACTGATAGCCTAAAGTCACAGAAGGGAAGTGAGGAAAATCCCAGCCAAGAAGGCGATGGAAAGGAGCACACGGCGAGTTTCCGACTAGGTCAGCGAAGCTCGACTTACTCCACCGAGTGGCTCCGAAACTGACAATGTGGAAGCGTATAAATGCGATTTTAAAAAGAAAGTTTAAGAGTTCGGGAAGTTTTGGAAAGAGTTCTGAGTTGTTAGAGAGTTCCTACATTGGGTTTTTGATCCCTAACACTTTTCTTTAAGTTTTTGAGTAGAGATTTAGGTTTTATCTATTTTTGAGTTCAATTCAAGCATTTTGAAGACTTGTGGATTGTTACCCAAGCTGATGGAAAATATAGTTGGTAACTATTTCTTGCTCTTTATTATGTGTGGTTGAAACCCCTATTCTTGGGGGTCTGATTATGTGATTGAATGCTTCAATTAGCTTATGGGTGTTAATATTTACTGATTTTTAGTGTTGATTTGAAGTGGGTTCAATTAGTAGTTGACTTTTAGTTGATGAATTGTATTTGCAAATGTAATTCTAGCCTAATTTTCTAAGCTTGCTTGAGAAAGAGGTTTTAGAGTTAAAAGTATTAATTGTTGATTGTAGTGATTGGGTTATTGTAGACTTAGCTTGAGAAAGTGGGTCTGAATTCAATCTTACCAATCTAGCTTGAAAGAGTATATTAATTGAGGTTATGGGTTGTTTATCTTTGTTATGCTTGTCGAGGTTCGAGAGAAATCGCTTGATTCATAATAGTTGATTGAGAAATGTCTATTACACCTAAAGACTAGCCCACCGACTAAGGTTCAATGATTTTTAGTAAATAATAATCACCCATATAGCGAAATTTGCCTTCAATCGATCACACTCCCAAGGATCCCTCTCTTCTTGATTACCCCGTGTGTTCGTAGCTGTTAATTTTTCACTCGAATCCCCCCAAATGGACATTCATTGTCAAACCCCTACCATTTACTTTAATTGTTTCGAAAATGTCAACTTCTACAAATGATTAGAACACCATTTCACTTCGTAATTGAATTCTTTACCGTATCACTCCCTGTTGGATTGACCCCAAATCTTCGTTGGGTTTATACTTGATAGCGACCGCCTACACTTAGAATCGGATGAAGTGTAGTTGAGCGTTGTCAAAAATGGCGCCGCTACCGGAGAGTGGTGTTTGGAATTCTTTTAGTGAAGTTTAGTTGTGAACTGATTGTGTTGTAGTTGAATCAACTTATTTTTGTGTTTTGTTGGCTGCTCTTGAACAAGTGAAGAGATGAGTGTTAACGGGAGCAATGCTAGCCAACTTGGGCACAATGATGACATCGGTAACTTGCACGATGTCAATGAATATCAGTTGGGAAGTGCGGGTGCTATTCGATTGCCGCCGGTTGTGGGCAATGCGGTGTTTCATATGACTAGCACTATGTTGCAGTTGTTGCATATGAAGGGTCTATTTGGACGTTTAGCTACTGAGGTTCCTCATGACCACATCCGAAACTTTGTGGATATGTGTGGGCCATTTTCTTTCAAGAACATTACTCAAGAGTCGGTTCGACTTCGTTTGTTTCCCTTTTCCCTTAATGGGGGAAGCAACGAAGTGGTTGGCTGAGTTGCCAAGGAATTCAATTACTTCTTGGGAAGAGCTCACGGATGCGCGTTTTATGTAAGGTTTTCCCCTCCCTCGAAGATGGTAACTTTGAGAGATAATATTCAGAACTTTAAATGAGTATGTGGTGAACCAATTCATGAGACATGGCTGAGGTTTCAGAAGTTGTTGCTCCAATGTCCAACTCATGGACTCCCAAACAATGTATTGCTACAATATTTCTACCGGAGTCTAGATTCAGTCAACAAGGGTATGGCTGAACAGCTTGTTCGAGGAGGAATCATGCAACAACCGTTTGAAGTAGCATCCACTCTTCTTGACGAGATGACAAAAATCAATCGTGTTTGGTATACTAGAGAGGATCAAGTGTCTCCTTTGAACTTTAGGATAACAAAGGAACAAATCAAAAAGGACCAAGAGAGGGATGCAAACATGACCAAGATGATGACCCAAATGGACCTATTATCAAAACACGTCATGAGTAGTGGTTCTAAGGTTGTGCATGCGATTGGAGTTAATGGAGTGAAACCCGATGAAGCGTAATTTGAAGCTATGTACAATGAGGAAGTTCACTTCTTAACAAATCAAGGAGGAGGTTTCCACCCTAACTATCCAAGGCCGGGTAGGAACCAAGGCTGGAATAGGGATCGTGATGACGGTTGGAGAGACCGAGATAGGGAATGGCATGACCGTGGTACAAATTGCAGAGAGTGGGACGGTGGCAAAGAGAGATATGCACCTCCCCATGAGCGTCAAAAGCCAAAATAGCAAAGGGCTGATCCTGAAAACTTCCGCACTGAATATATGCTTGCACGCATTCTCAACAAAGTGGAAGGGCCGGACAAAGTGCTAAAGGAAATAAAAGATGACGTCTCATCTCTGAACCAAACAGTTACCTCACATTTGGTATCAATTAAGCAGCTAGAATCACAAATGGGTCAAATCTCGACTCATTTAAACCCAAGACCAAAAGGGGGTTTACCGAGTGATAGCATGGTCAACCCAAAGAATGAAGTTTGAAAGCATGCCTTCGTCATGCCACGACGTTAAATAAGGCACTTCTTAGGAGGCAACCCACGTTTCTAGTTTTTAATGTTGTTGTTTGAATAATGTGTGTTAGATGTGCAGGTTGAAAATTCAAAATTTTGGAAAAGGAGCAATTAGGCGAGCTCAGGTGTCGTTTGGCGACACGCCGAATAGGTCAGCGAGCCCGATCCAGACCGTCGTTTTGACCAACTAAATGGTTGGAGTTTCTGTAATATTCAGCGGACAAAAGTACCATTCGGCACATCACCGAATGAGTCGGCGACATAAGTGAACATCGTCAACTGGCGCGCGAACTAAAGGTTCAAAAAGGGCTAAACCGTTTTAAATTCAAAAATTTCCTTCATTTCACATTTTCTGACCTTTGGATTCTTACAATCCAATTTTAGATCATTGTTGCTTGTTAATTTTGTGTGGGGATCAATTGCTCGGGGGATTTTTGCATCTTTCGCATTCATATTTGCTTGCCTAGCATCTTTTTCCGTCTGCTTTTGAGGTTGGTGTTTCAAACTTGGCTTAAATTTTAGTAGATTGCGATGCATGCTTGTAGTTTGTTGAATCTAATGAATGATGTTGAGTAGTTGATTGATTTTTGTTGAAGGGCTCCTATCGTATTTTTCTTGATTTTATGCTTAACCCATATTTGTTGAATTTCATGCTTGAATTGAGTGAAAATTGTGGGTGTGTGTTGTTTGTATGTTGGGTCTGGTGTGGGTGAAATATGAGTAGCCTGAATTGTACTGATCGACTTAATTTTCCCAATGATAGAGCGGGTGAC
Organism: Solanum etuberosum; assembly: GCA_029582245.1. NCBI lineage: Eukaryota > Viridiplantae > Streptophyta > Magnoliopsida > Solanales > Solanaceae > Solanum > Solanum etuberosum. The sequence goes on from JAJONR010007696.1 coordinate 18,873, forward strand.
GTCATTCTTAAGGGCAAAAGACGTCGATTGGTAAATTTTAGCCAAATCGAGGGAAGTCTGAGTACCCTGGGGTCATTAGTAGTATGGGCCTGAGCATAATTGCATAGAATAGTGGGTTAATTACATTATCGTGGGCTGTGGGTTGAAAATTAAAGGTCGGGGGCAAAATCTGGCACGAGAGACCAATCGGTGAGCTTAGTGGAGTTCGTTGAATGGCTCGGCGGTTCGCCAAGCAACCCCTAGATCACCTTTTTGTTCTTCATTTTTGAGGATTTTATTCTATAACATTCGGCGATACGTCTGAGCTCACCGAGTTCACTTGGCGACTCATCGAATGTCTGTTAGATCGCCCTTTCTTAGCCCAAAATTTTAGAAAATATTCTATAACTTTCGGCGAGCTACTCTTAGTTTGCCGAATGGTGTCGGTGAATCGTCGTTATGCCCTGTACCTCGCAAAATTGTACTGATATCTGAGTAATTATGTTCTGGAACTTTCGGTGAGCCCGATTTGGTTCGCCGAATGGGTTCGGCGACTCGCCAAACTACTCGGCGAGTTTTCCTGCTAGTTTTTATACTTTGATATTTTTTTGAACTATTTCTAACGTATTAGTTTATTCTATGTTGTTTTGCAGATATGGCCAGACCTAAGGTGCTAGGCAGAAATCAACCACCCCAAAAGAGAGCACGGGGAATAGTAATCAACGAGGGTGTTGAGCCCTCACGAGCTACACAGGCAAAACTTCCTCCAACAGGGGAAGGGCACAGGCAACGGCAAGGGCCTGCTGAGCCAAGTCCAGCGGAGGTTAGCTCCGATAGTATAGGTATCTACAACACCCACCTCGCCACCTCAGAGTATGACGGTGAGGGCAACTCGGGGTCTAGATCACCAGTCTCCATATCTGAGCCGGAGGATGACCAGACCTTGTAGAGGAGGAGAGCTGAGTTGCGCTCTAAAGCGCTTCATGATCTGGCCAGGATACCGGTGACCCCTACACCTCCTCCAACTCCGGCACAGACAGTTGAGCAGGTACCTCCAGTACCTCTGGTACAAGCACCTCCACCTTGATCGCTGAACAGATTAAAGGAAGCCGGGTTGAGGACAATCTTAGAAGAGAAGAGGTTGTCTACAAATGGAGTAGTGGACAGGTACCCGAAAGTGTGAAACACCATCAAGTTCCATGAGTTTGAAATCTTTACACGACCCCGAGGCGTATACATACCTTCATTGGTCCGAGAGTTCTATGCTGAGTCTGGGAAGTTAGTGCCAAAGGGGAAAAAGAAGGCCACCTCGTTTGCACCGGTTGACCATGTGGTGGTGCGCGGTAGAAGGGTGAAATGCAGTAGCACTGACATCAATGAGGTGCTAGGGTGCACTAAGAATGTCATCCATGTATTGGTAGATCAGATACAGAAGAGGACCCTGGATGATTTAAAGGGGTGGTTGGATCCTCTTATCTTCGACATCACACCGCCATGGATCGAGCCGGGAGTTCAGATAGAGAAGAAGGACTTGAATGTGGCTGCCCGGTATTGGTTCGGATTTATTAGCAGCACCTTGATGCCTTCACAGAACGAGTCCATACTCCGGCATCCTAAGGCTGCTTTGTTGGGGTGCATCATTGACCGGGATAGACCAAATCTTGGGTTGATTATCGAGCAAGAGATGGCCATGAGGGCCAAGCAGAGTCGGACCTCACTGTCTTTCCCGGTGTTGATCACGGAGTTGTGCTGGCGTGCCCGTGTGCCATTGGTAGAGAAGACGGATGTGGAAGTGACTACCACTTCCTCTACTAACATCCAAAGGATCGAGGCCTAGTACACTAGAAATGAGGCTGAGAGGAGGAGAGCTGCACCGGTGGACACTTCCCCGGTTGTTGACGTGGAGATGCTACAGACAGACACAACCCCTCCTACTCAGGTCGGTGAGCCTTCAGGTACCCCTGGCACTTCTTCTACTGTCCCTTCTAGTTCTGTTGCTGCTACTACTTCTACTGTTGTTGCTGTTGTTTCCCAGCCCCCATTGACCCAGGCTATGATGTTCAAGATGGGCCAACTGGCCCAATCTGCTGATGTACGTACCTCCCGGGTAGAGGCTAATATTCCTGGGATGTTTGAGAGGGCCATTACTACCACCTTAGCTCCTATCCGGGCTGAGTTGAGAGAGCACTGAGAGCTGATCACTGTGCATGGATTAGCATTAGATACCCTTACAGTGAGAGTGGAGGCGTGTGAGCAGAGTGGGTGCCAATTTGATGATGCGATGGTTTTCAGAGCTAATATTGCTAGCCTGAGACGTGACATGGATGAGCTTAAATCCAAGTATCTATCTATGTTTTTAGGCAAGCTGGACCTTCCCGAGGTCCTGAGTACAGAGTTGCCAGCCATTTTTGAGATCCCTCCATCTACTACAACCGGAGATGCTGTTGAGGCTGATGAGGATGCCGATTCTGATGCTCCCGAGACTGATGAGAAGGATCATGGTACACGAGATGCAGCAGTGTATGATGACCTGGAGGACTTAGAGGGCGCGATAGTCCAGACAGCTTTGGAGGCCTCTCTTCAGGATACATCATTGGTGGGCTCTTGTTGAACGAATGATGGAGAGGAGCCGAGCACTGATGCCCAGATTAAGGGAGTCACGGATATGCAGAGTTCACCTCAGGCTTAGCCTGACAGGGGGATCTTGACTCTCCTTAGTTTTATTTTAAGACTTTTTATTTCTTTTACATTGAGGACAATTGTTAGTTTTGTTTGGCGGGGTGAGGTATCTTCATACCTGCCTCTTTTGGGTTGTTTTGGGGAATGTTTGATTTGTGATAGCTTATTATGCTTACACTGTGTGATTATGGATTTGTGGTTTTAAATGTGAATGTTGGTTGGATTTTTATCCAATTGATTTTTAATGTGAATGATTGGTTGGTTTTTTATCCAAATTTAAAATTTCACCTCTTGATGTTTGTGGATGTGGCTGTTCTCTTGCATATTTGAGTATCGGTTGTGATCAATACCGATGATTTGAATAGTGCTCTTGATTGAACGATATGTTTGTGCAATTCCAATGAGCCAAATTTAGTTGCATAAGTCATGTGTGAACTCTTAGCATTTCATTGTGACTGGCCGGTTGTTGAAATGAATCTTGTGATGATCGTTGCACGCGAGCTGAAAATTGTAGAATCTTGATTAATGATTGTGTTGAATGCCATGTGTGGTGAGATTGTCTTGAAATATGTTCTTGGTAATACCTAGAACTTTCCCCGTTAGTCCAATCGACTAATGTAGGGGAATGATAGAGATGATCTTAGGCAAAAAAAATTGAGAGTGAACCAAATTGCTAATATACCTCTTTGTGACCACCTTGTGAGAGTGTGAACCTAGCTTGGCACCGTTTGAGCCTAACCTTTTCTTTGGATGAAACATGAGCACATTTGACCTCTTTTTCCCATTACCTAAAACCTTCATGATGCATTGGTCTGTTTGAATAGCCAACTTAGGTGGGTATGGTGAAAAAGGAGAAAAGCCAAGAAGTTTGTGAAAATTTACCCTTGATGGATTGTGTTGAAAAAGGCGGAACCCCTCCATATAAAAAATAGAGAGAGAGAGAGAGAGAGAAGAAAAGCAAAAGAAAAAAAATATTGAAAAAGAAAGAGAATGTTGCAATAAAGTTTGTGCAATGGACAAAAGAAATGGGGTATCCAATGAATCATGCTTAAAAGAACATAGGGTGGATTGTGAAAATCAAAAGAGTGAAAAAAAAGGGAGAAAAGGTGTAATGCAGGCCATGCTTCATAAGATGGAAGTCACTAAGCCAAAATGATCATACATTTACCCTCAACCCCGTTACAAGCCTTGAAAGACCTTTGTAATCTTGATTGAGCTTAATATCATGTTAATTGGAAAATACGGGCAAGCTCATGGGTAGAATCATGCACATCTTTATCTTTGAGAGTGTGAGAGTTGCTTTTGATTCCTTAATTACGAAAATTTGATGAGCTTTGTGTGAGCAGGAAATCGTTCTTGATATGGGGGGGTTTGAATACTTTTGTTGAGCTTGAATTTGCATTTGAAGCAAGCATTGTGCGCTTGAGTTCTATTTGATGATGGCTAGTCACAGTTTGAAACATGTAGTGCACAGTTAAACATTGCATGGGTAGATTGAACCTCTTGTGTGCATTCATGTTGAGTCTTGAGTAGCACTATTTGTAGACATCTTTGTTGAACTAGTTGATCTTGTGTTTTACTTGAGGACAAGAAAAAGTTTAAGTTGGGGATGTTGATGAGTCAGGGACTTCGACTCATTTAGGGCTTATTATTCAGAGTTTTAGTATCCTCAATGCCTATTTTATGCTCTAAACTGATGTTTAAATGCTAATTTGCAGCAAAGAAGGCAAAAGAGCAAGGCAAGGACATTATTAGGGAAAAACGAGCGAAAAAGTTGAAAAAACTGAAGCAAAGCAAGGCTGATACTCGCCAAAACCACTCGGCGAATCGCCGAGTGTCTTTTCAGCCCGTCAAAAGTTCCAGCAGGCCAGCCCATGGACAAAGCCAACTCGGCGACAAAAAGGGTAATTCGGCGAAGCACCGACTGGATCGGCGATGGAAGATCTGATCGCCTAAAGTCACAGAAGGAAAGTGAGGGAAAGCCAAGCCAAGAAGGCGACGGAAAGGAGCACTCGGTGAGTCACCGACTGCATCGGCGAAGCTCGACTTACTCCGCTGAGTGGCTCCGAAACTAAAAATTTGGAAGCGTATAAATGCGATTTTAAAAAGAGAGTTTAAGAGTTCTGGATGTTTTGGAGAGAGTTCCTACATTGGGTTTTTGAGTAGAGATTTAGGTTTTATCTGTTTTTGAATTCAATTCAAGCATTTTGAAGACTTGTGGATTGTTACCCAAGCTGATGAAATACATAGTTGCTAACTATTTCTTGCTCTTTATTATATGTGGTTGAAACCCCCATTCTTGGGGGTGTGATTATGTGATTGAATGTTTCAATTAGCTTATGGGTGTTAATATTTACTGATTTTAGTGTTGATTTGAAGTGGGTTCAATTAGTAGTTGAGTTTTAATTGATGAATTGTAGTTGCAAATGCAATTCTAGCCTACTATTCTAAGCTTGCTTGAGAAAGAGGTTTTAGAGTTAAAACTATTAATTGATGATTGTAGTGATTGGGTTATTGTAGACTTAGCTTGAGAAAGTGGGTCTGAATTCAATCTTACCAATCTAGCTTGAAAGAGTAGATTAATTGAGTTATGCTTGTCGAGGTTCGAGAGAACTCACTTGATTCGTAATAGTTGATTGAGAAATGGCTATTACACCTAAAGCCTAGCCTACCCACTAAGGTTCAACGATTTTTAGTAAATAATAATCACCCATATAGAGAAATTAGCGTTCAATCGATCACACTCCCAAGGATCCCTCTCTACTTGATTACCCTGTGTGTTCGTTGCTGTTAATTGTTCACTCTAATCCCCCCAAATTGACATTAATTGTCAAACCCCTGCCATTTACTTTAATTGTTTCGACAAAATGTCTACTTCTACAAACGATTATAACACTATTTCACTTCGTAATTGAATTCTTTACTGTATCACTCCTGTGGGATCGACCCCAACTCTTCGTTGGGTTTATACTTGATTGTGACCGCCTACACTTAGAATCAGATGAAGTGTAGTTGAGCGTTATCAGGTCCCACATTTTGCGATTTTAACTCCGAAATTGGTCTGTCTCTGATTGTGATGATTTTAGTGACTAAACAACCGTGCTGATGCTCTGATTCTATTTTTTATAGAGTGGCAACAATCTGAGGCCGTTTGTAAGGGAAAAGCTCCGGCAGAGTGCTTTGTAGCGCGCGCGGTCGGCCTTCAAGTAGGCTACGGCTTCCTTTCCTTTAGATTAAGCCTGATTGTGTAATTGCATGCTGAATTGTGTGAATATGGGGTGGGCTGCTAGTATTTCTTCTCTTCTTCTCAAAAAACCATGTTGTAGGGTTGATTTTCAGGTTGTTTCGGGGTTAGTACCATGTTGTCGGAGGGGTTGTTTATCTGTGGGTATTTGTTAATTACCTGTTAGGTTGTTTATTTGTCGTTGCATGCGTAGTATCTAGTTGGTTGTTTATTTATGTTGGAATTTATCTTTGGCCTTAGTCTAGGATAGACTAGTGTTACCTTAGACCCATGCACCTGATTGACTTTGGTATGAATCTGACGTCGATTTGGATGGACTAGGTCCTTGTAGACCGGCATAGCAGACTTGGGTCTGATAGTTGAGCCTAGCTTTGGGCTTTTTATTGCTTGTGATCCTTCTGGATTCTCTCCCCATTTTTGTGATGCTGATGCGTTATCAGAGGCGTAGTATTTTCCTGGGTTGGGTGTTTCGTGATCGGTTCTGGTGTGAGGAAGTTGGTAGTGGGCATCGATCCACGATGGCTTGGAGTTGATTCACCGTTTTGATGTGGTTGGTAGTGGACGTCGATCCACAATAGCTTGAAATTTGAGATCCAATACGGAGTTGATTTTACCCGCACACTCTGGCTGGCATTGGGCAGGCCCCCCAGGAGTGATAGCTGACTCACCTCGCTGGCATTGGGCAGGGCTCCCGGGGTGATTAGTTGGCTGGGTAGTTGGATATAAGTTACTTGAGGTCCTCTTCTGAGTTGACAGGCCCGCGCACTCTGTCTGGCTAGGGCAGGGCCCCCGGGAGTGTTAGTAGGCACATTTGGCTGGCTTGGGCAGGGCCTTAGAGTGTTAGCCTATTGGGCAATTGGATTAAGGCTTTTGGAGGGGATTCATATACCCCCACGCGGCACTTGCCTGGCTGGGTAATGCCCCGGAGTTGCTGGCGGGCAAGGTGGCCCGATGTGGAAGTCAAACTTGTTGACTGGGTTGGAGTTGTTGGTTGTGTCGGTTCGGAGTTGGGTTTCCTTTGGGTTCCGTAGTTGTTGCTTCTCTGTGTACCTGTCGGGCTTATGGGAGTCCGTTCGGGTTCTTATTTGGTTTGTGCGTGTACCTAGCGAGTCTTATGGGGGCCTAGCTGGGTTTAGGTTAAATATCCTTAGACTAGCTCTCTGGTTGTTCTGCTCTTATTTCTGTTAACCTCTGTTCGTATTTGATTCTATCTTTTCCCTCTGTTTTTACATTTCTTGCTCAGTTGGCCTATGATGCCTACTGGGTACCTGTCGCTTTGGTACTCATGCTACACTCTGCATCTATTTTCGTGATGTAGGTCCGAGCACCAGCTATTAGCGTTAAGGTCGAGCCTGCAGCAGTCTGTTCAAGAGAAGAGGGTGAGCTCATAGCGTTCTGGGATTTCCCGTCTCCATTCCGTATTTACATTTTGACTTGCCTTTTGCTTTTTGAGGCAGTCTTGTTTCTGTTGTCCACTTTTGGGTCTTGTACTCTTTCAGTAGTTCTGTACATGTGACTTCCAGGTTCTAAGAGGTATCTTTTGTATATATAGTTTTAGGTTCACCTCCACCTTCCTCTTATGTGTTCTGTTTATTTATGCTAAGCTTAGTTGAGGATAGTTCCCCCCTCAGTCCCATTACTCTCAAGTTTCGAGACAGGGTTTGGCTTGCCTACTAGCGGGTTGGTAGGCGTCATCATGGCTCGAGAAATCGGATCGAGACAGGTGTCCAAGTGAAATATATGGATAACTTTAAGGGGTTGTCAATGACTTAAGCAAATAAACTTGGGTTGGTTTATAAATGTGCCAATTCACACCATATTTTGTGTCTTTTTGTAAGGCTTTTGAATTAAGGGAAATGTTTGAGAGGAGGTTTTTAAAAAACTGGGGTTTTGTTGCTAAAAGTTCACCATGATTTTGGGTCTACTAGTTAATCAAATCTCAGCTATTAGAAGGTTAAACCGAATAAACAACAAATTTAAAACCTCGAGATCAAGTAAACATGAATTACTTATACTAAAAGCTCGATACCAAAAAACTCAGTGTTGCATCACGAATTTGTTCAATGCTAGAATTTTTTTACCATAATATCATGCAATTTCAACGGATGCCATGAAACCATGGAAGTAAACCAATGGTTGAATGTCACTTCTGTACACATGCCCAGAAAACAGGATAAACTGAACATCATGTACAACATCATATTAATCATCCAAATTACATTTAAAATATTTTTGATAACCAGGAAATCCTTGAGGGCCAGCTGGCATAATTTCAGCAGATAATCAGTCTAGTCTATTCATCTACCCTTCTCCACTGAATTATCAAGCTTTTGTATTCGGCAAGGCTCGAATGCATGCACCGCATCAGACCAACACATCACACACTGCGGGGCTTACCACTAAACTAGTGCCCTCGGGGGCCATCTATAATGTTTCATTGAACAATTTGTCTGAATGTAAGATGAACAATGCATGATCCAAGTTCAGCTAGAAGGCTCAGGCCCGTCATGTAGAGCACAACATACTGTTGCTTTATGATGCCCTTGGTATACTTTGATATCTTTGCCTGTAGATGTGGACCATAATCTTGCTGTTGTATCAGAAGATGCTGCAAGGGTAGTGTTTTGCTTCATGTTAGAGCAAAATTAAAAAGCCAAATACTTCAGAGACCAACTACTAAAACTTGAAGCTCAAATGGACAGAAAAACCCTATGACTTCATTTGTTTGCACTTGATGAAGGTCATAATCTTTAATCATTCAAATCTTATTTAGTAAGTTTGTTGATTTTTAGGTTAATTCAAATCTTAAGCAATAAGGGGTTATTTGGTAGTTGGTTAGAGTTATGCATGTATTAGTAACGTATGTATTAGTTATGAATAAATCTATGTATTATTTTATGCATGTATTAGTTATTCATGTATTAGTTATACATATATTAGTTATTCCATCTTCTGTCCTGCATAAAATAATACATAGATTCCCTCATGAATTATACATGTATTAGTAATGCGGGTTTCTAAATTGTCAACTAAACGTCTTATTAATTGTATACATGATTAACTTATTTTCAATCTACCTACCAAACGTTGTACACGTTATACGAAAAAATAATACATGAATAACTTGTTTCTTATCCAACTACCAAACGACCCCTAAGTTTCTTTTTTCCCACAACCACTTGATGAGTCTAAATAGATCTAAATGATTATCATCTATAATAAAGTCTTAATATCATTGAGATGTGTCTATGAAGAGGGCAATTCACCAATTTCATCCATTCATAGTTACCGTCATCGCCTACCATTATAAACTACTGTTGCCGCCTACCATTACCAACTACTACCACTCAGCGCCCCAACCACCATCGTTGTCAATCACTAAAATCAACTGCGACCATCAACTATGATTACCAGCCCCCATCACCATTAGCTACTAACCACAACACCATCATTAGCCAACCTCATCCCCAATCGGCACCCACAACCACCATCGTGAGCCATCATCACAACCAAGTTAACCGCCATATAATGTTCTAAGAATATTTTATTGAATTTTATATTTATTATTTTTTAAATAAAGATAAGTTTTATATATTCAGTTGTGGGAAAAACAAATATTCTTATTTAGTATTCAAATTTTAATACATCTAAATATTGAGATGTGTACTCAGATTCAAACATCTAAAACTTAATGTAGATCTTGATATTCAAATGTGTATTCGAATTCACACGTCTTAATCATTATAAAAACAAATAAAATCTAAAGCACCTAAGAAGGCTTTTGACTTAGAAATTCTTTTGGCAACATTGAAAAGCACAGAAACATCTGTGTCTAATCTGAAAAGGTCTTTGGGCATAAACAACAGATCTAAAAGGTTCTAAATCATCAGATTCTCCAACTTCAGATGTCAGATATAAAATCCAACCCAAATCTATTCCCAGTCAATTATAATCTTTTCCCAAATAAATACTATAGTGGAGCCACTCTGCCATCCTATACCACGTTTATTGTTTTCAAGCTTCAAACTTTGAATCAGCCCCTAGTCCACCATGCAATTCACCCGGCAACAGAAGGAACAAAAAAATCCCTGACCAGCTCCATAGCATTTCACTCCCTCTAATGAAAACCACAGTTATTTTCCTTCATTTGGGGAATGTTAATGAACAGTCAAGCTCTCTTCAACACCTATTTTCTACCCACGGGTTAAAACCAAAACTACAATTCAAATGACACTAAGTACTCTCAGTGCACCAAAATGGCTTGCTCATGAACTATAGCTAGGAGGAAATATAAGAAATATTTTAACAGTTCACAACAATTTCAGTATGTACCTGTGATGAGAAAAGCACCATCTACAGAGAATACACAGTCCCAAACCCAGCGTTCGTGTCCTAGAAAATACACCAAAATTTAATGAAAATTACATGTGATGAAGAATTAGAAAGAAGCTGTCAGGAAAAGGGGGGGGGGGGGGGGCAATGAGTAAAATGATAAGTGGCAATTATTTTGGAATTTTATACCAAACAGAGTTTTATCCAAGGTAAATCCATCCA
>JAJONR010007697.1:0-30342 GCA_029582245.1 Solanum etuberosum
AACACAAAATCTTTCACCTTTTGAACTTGTATGGAGAAGCAAGACATTGCCTTATCAATGTCTTTTGCTTGTGGCCTTTCCCATGAAACAGACATTGCCACTGCTGCTGCAATTTCAGAAGGCCTGAATTCCAAGAAGTCAATACCTGCATTCAATTTTCCCAACCAAGAACTGGATCAAACACTTAATGATTTTTTCAGGATCAAGAAATGGTACAACATGTAACTCGGACTCTTCAAAAATATCGTTGGGTGTGTGTCAGATCCTCTAAAAGCTATGTATTATTAGAGGTTCCAAACAATAACATCTTTTGAGAATCCGAGCAACATAGATTCGAACAATATCCAAAAAGACTCGAAAGAGTGTGGTGAGAGTATAACCTTTTATTATGCTTAATATTAGCTGAATTGATCTAGAAACCAATCGCATTGATGGGAATTCATCAAGATTCATCTTTCTCATAAAATAATCAATGAATGTGCAAGGTGTATAAGCCTGCATTCTCCATCTCAATGTGCTCAACACCAAAAGTTCCATTCTTTGTATTGTTTTGCCTTCAAATAAAAACTTAGGCTCACCTACCTGTTCCCACAAACAAAAAAACTCAAGATTCACTACAAATACTCTAATTCAAGAATACAACGACACACCGAGTGTGATCACGAGAGTTTGTTTTCGATAAACCCTCAACTCAAGGAAAAAACAATCCAAAGCAGTTCGGAAAAAGAAATAATAAGAAAGAGCTCAATAAAAACAAGTTCTTGAAATGGACATTTTGTATTCACCTGTAAATCAACAGTCAATGGAACATTAATTTCTTCCATTTTGACAGCAAGGGATAAACAGGCAACAGCTAACAATTGAATTGTCCAAATTTTACCTCTCTGTAAATCATTCATAAGAAAAAAAAAGTAATTTAGCAGAATGCAGAGAAATCAACCAACATTGAAAAGTTCAAACACAAAGAAACAAAGTGTAAGACAAAATTATATAAAGTAGACTTACTGGCAATTCATACAAAGACAGAAACCTATCAAGGTAATTTATTGACAAACAAAAACTCAGCTCTCCAAATCCATAATGCACATGAGCCTGCAAATCACAGAACACAAAAAACCAAATCACTAAAATATATATGTCCCCACTAATCAATGTAAAACAACATAATCAGTGTAATCGCACAAGTGGGGTCTGGTACGACAATCAAGGCGATAGAAACAACCAATAGAAATAGAAATCTAAGAATACGAAAATACAAGACTAATACTAATACAACCAATGGGAAAGCAAAACACTCTACTTCCTACTAACCAATCCACATTTTCAATTAAAATTCAAGAAAAGGACATCATGTATAGAAAAAGACTCAATTTTTAAGAAAGAACTAGAGAAAACCAAACATTTACCAAAAAAGGGTATAAGATTAAGATTGAGATTAATGCAAAACATAAAGTTGATCAAAATGGAAATGAAAGTACTAGATTGTTAATCATCAAATTAACAAAAAAAATGATAGTTAACCTTCCAAATCCAATTAACAGCCTCTCTTCTATGATTCAAATCCAAATCCCCAATTCTCAATCTCTTAAGATAATCATCTTTTGGTAAAAAAACTTTTTCCCTTTCCATCATAACACAAAAGCTTTCTTCACTTAGACTTGGCAACAAATCAATCAATGCCACTGATCTGCCATAGTCAAAGCTCAAAACTTTACTCTTTTCTTGAATTTTTTGGTCATCATTTGCCAAAGAATCAAGATCATCAAAGCATAGATTCTTAGTTTCTGTACAAAGTAGCAAATCATTATTGTTTTCACCCATTTTAAGAATAAAAAACCAAAAAGATCAAAACTTTGCTATTAAAACTAAAACCCCTTTAATCAAAATCCCTCATTTTTTCAAGATTTCTAAAGATTTTTGCAGGTAACCATTAGCATTTTTCTTATCATTTTTTGGGTTTTTTCTAATAAAAACACAGAGAAAAAAAGGGGAAGAAGAGACAGGATGAGGAGGAGAGTATATAGAGAGAGAGAGTATAATGTGGGGTTTGGACTGTTTTTTTCAAGAAGAGAAAAGAAAGGTTTATGTAGGAAATGGATATATGTGTTTAGGGTAAAAAAGGAATTTTGTATGAGAATTGTGGATTATACCTCATCAATTAAATTAATATAAATAACAATAAAAAATATGGAGATAAAAAAAAGCAAAAAATTATATTCCCTTCGTCGCAATTTATGTTTTTTTTGGTGTTCAAGTCGATTCAATATTTTAAGATATTAAATTTAACAATTTAAAAGCTATACATTAAGTATTCTTACGACTTAATCTCAAAGTGTGAAAAGTGTCACGTAAAAGAATACATAATTAGGTAAAATCCATGAATAGTCATTTTTAGTGGTTGTAATTGAAAAATAATTAATGTCCAAAAATGTCAAAATTTACAAATAAAACTTTATAGTAATTATTTTTTAATGACGTGACCAAAAAGTGATGGGTAAGCACTATTTTTTTTTTTACATAAAATTATATGTTTATACAAATAATGACAAATTAATAGAATCAAGATTGTTTTTCCCAAACTTTTTAGGAGTACAATTTATTATTTTGCTTTTTTTCCTTTAATGAAGGAAAAGGAAAAAGAATTACGAGAATAGACTTAGACCAAGTGAGCCATTGATGATGTAATAAATGATTCTACACTTTTAGAGAAAACATAAATGATTTTACATGGAATATATATATCCTTTTTTGAATTTGTTTTCTTTAATTAATTTAGGGTAAAGTATTATTGATATGCACTATATTAGAAAATTTTTATCTCTAATCTAAATATTAGTAGTGTAATAAATTAATTTGTTTAAAAATATTTCACATTTTTATAAAAACAGTAAGTCTTTTATTTTTTTATTTATTATTTTGCTTTTTTTCCCTTTGAGGAAGGAAAAGGGAAAAGAATTAAGATAATTGACTAGAGCAAGTGAGCTAGTGATGATGTAATAAATTATTCTATATTTTTAGAGAAAACATAGATAATTTTACATGGAATAGATATATTTCCTTTTTTTGAATTTGTTTTCTTTTTTCAATTTAGGGTAAAGTATATATTGATATGCACTATATTATTTCTAATCAAAAAGTAGTTTTATTAAATTGATTTGAAAAAAGGTAGTAATAATAATCTTTATAGTTTTTCCTTGTAATTTGAAATGAAAATTAAGTACTTGGGAATTGTTATTATTCTTCTTTTCTATTCCTTTGTGAAGTTATTGGATTTCCTTTCCAAGATTTAGAGCTTCAAATAAAATCAATACATATTTTTTTATTAGAAATTTATTTTAAAAACAACAATATTAGAACTTGGAAAAAGAAAAGAGAAAAAAAAACAATATTAACTCCCTTTATGTATAATCATTGTAATAATGACCTAGCCTAGGTGGATATATTTTTCTAGAATCCTCATCTTATTTTAAATTTAGATATACTTACTTTTTTCTCAAATTTATCGTCTTATTTTAAATTTAGAGATACTAAAACTATTCTGAATTATATCGTCATATTTAAAATTTAGAGATACTAAAACTTTTCTCGAGTATATCGTCTTAATTAGTTTGAATTTAAATGTGCCAAAATTTCTCTTAAACATATCGTCTAATTATAAATAGATATACTTAAACTTCTCTAAAACACAACTTTTATTTATAAGTTTAGTGAAAAAGAAATTGTCTTACCCTTTTCTTTTCATTTTTTTTCTTTGAAAGAACATTAAATTAAATACGTTTATATTCCAGTCAAGATTACTCATTACGTTTGAAAATACAATAAATTAATTGTTCCTATGATTAATTAAATGGACACACATCAATGTACCTACAAAGATTTTAATGAATTCAATATGCATTAAATTTAGAACGACTAAAAGTACTCTAACAATATGAGTGCAACTAATTTCATTTAAATGAAACGTGGTTTATTGACTTAAATTGATGATTTTCACTTTTTACTAATAAAATATAAACACTTCCGTAAAGTTACATATTTATTTTCTTGTGTTTGATATATACGTAAATAATATTATCTTACAAATATTTATAGATAAATGAAATGTCATTTGTGAAACTTGTTTTCTCTGTTTTCACTAGAAAAGTCATTTACCACATTTTGATAGAAACTTATTTTAAAAAAATAATTTTAAAACCTTTACCCAATCAAACATGAAAAATATTAAATAAACATTTTCTTTCTTCATACCGAACACACCCTAATGATAAATCTGAAGAATTGATAAGTACAGAGAAAATACATAAAGTATGGTATAAAATTTCTCTATTATTAATTTTTATAAAAATTAATATCCATGAATGGCTAAGATTTTTTAATTCTCAAGAACAAGCAATTATAAATTAATTATCAAAATATCTTCAGAACAAAGAGAAAACAAAGAGAATTGGGAAATTTCTGTATATTACTCAAAACGTGTTGTTCACTTCTGTACAGTACATACATATTTATACTAGTATTAACTGACTTAAGCTTAACTAACTAATGGAAAGAATCTTATAACAGAATGGATATCTAGTCACTAACTCTATGACACCTATACAAAATATAACTACTTGGACAGTTGTATAACTACTTTGACAGCTCAGCTCAACTACTTTCTTCCACATGCTCAATACCCCCCTTCAAGCTAGGTGGTATGAAGATGTTCTTCATTCCTAGTTTGGATACTAAATGATCATGTTGCAGCTTACTCAGGCCTTTGGTAAGTATCTCTGCAGGTTGTTCAACAGAAGACAAATACATAGTATGTACAATCCCACTTTGTATCTTCTCCCTAATGAAATGACAATCTATGTCAATATGTTTTGTTCTCTCATGGAACACAGGATTTGCTGCTATTTGTAAAGTAGCATTACTGTCACAATGTAGTCTCACTGGCAGTTTCACTTCAACACCTAACTCTCTGAACAATCCAATTAACCAAACAACTTCAGCTACTGTAGATGCCAAGCTTCTGGACTCAGCCTCTGCTGAGCTTCTAGACACAGTAGGTTGTTTCTTGGACTTCCAAGAGATCAATGAATTACCAAACATAATCATGTACCCAGTGATAGATTTCCTTGTGTTGATACAGGACCCTCAATCAGCATCATAAAATCCCTGAAGAATATTGGTTTGTTTAGCAGACATCAAGATACCAAAACCAGGTGCTTGTTTTACATATCTTACCACTCTAAGAGTTGCCTCTATGTGTGATGACTTAGGAGCATGCATAAACTGACTGAGACATTGTACAACAAAGGCAATGTCAGGCTTGGTAATTGTGAGGTACAGTAGTCTTCCAATAAGTCTTTGATAACCACCTGGATCCAGCAGAGCATGGCCATTATTAAGCTTGAAATGATCATCATAATGTGAGGTGGTCAGTTTCTGGTTGACCTCTACTGGTGTAGCACATGGTTTTGATCCACTCACTCCAGAGTCTGATATGAGTTACATGGCATATTTCCTTTGATGCATAAGTATTCCTTCTGAGTTTCTTGCAAACTGTATACCAAGGAAATATCTGAGATCTCCTAGGTCTTTGATTTTGAAATTACTTTTCAGTACTTGTTTAGCATTGTCTATCAACTTCTTGCTACTTCCTGTAATCAACAGATCATCTATATAAATCAATACTATCACAATTCCTTCTACTGTCCTCTTGGTCATCAATGAATAATCCAAATGACTCTGATGAAATCCTGCTTTGAGAAAAGCAGTTGTGAGTTTCACATTCCATTGCCTAGATGCTTGCTTCAAGCCATAGAGTGATTTAAGTAGTTTGCATACTTGTGATTCTTCACTGTTATCACTGTTGAATCCTTGTGGTAATTGCATATAGACTTCCTCATGTAGATCTCCTTGTAAAAAAGCATTATCTACATCCATTTGTTGAATACTCCATCCATTTGCTGCAGCCAAAGAGATTACAGACCTCACAGTCATCATTTTTACAACTGGAGAAAAGGTTTCTTGATAGTCAAGACCCTTCTTTTGATTGTAACCTTTTGCTACCAATCTGGCCTTAAATCTTTCTATAGCACCATCAGCTTTGTTCTTTATCTTGAAGACCCATTTACAACCAATGGCCTTCTTACCTGGTGGCAAAGAGACTACTTTCCAAGTCCCATTATTTTGTAAAGCCTTAATCTCAGACTTCATTGCTTCAACCCATTTTTTATCCAAGATAGCATGTTCATAAGATTGTGGCTCAGTCTCTATAGATATCTGAGCTATAAAATTCTGATAGGGGACAGCCAAGTTAGTATAAGTAACATTATCTTCAATGGGTTATAAACAAGAGTTTGCAGATCTTGAAGTTGTTTTGGTGATGAAATCTTTCTGCCAGATAGGTGGCCTACTGACTCTTGTTAATATTCTCCTTGCTGGTGGTTGTTCAACTAGATCCATGGAGCTTGCATTCTCAACCATTGTTTCAGTTGCAATTGAATCAATATGTGGTGTACTATCACATTCTTCAAGCCTTGCAACTGGAACCTCTTCATTAACTTCAGTTGGATGGAAAATAGGCATTAACATAGTATCATCTGCATTCATCTTACTTAGATCATCCATAGTGTGTGACTGAAAAGGAAATAGGTGCTCATAAAAGCATACATCTCTACTTGTAAAAAATACTTTATTCTGCAGATCATAGAGCCTAAACCCTTTTGAGTAGTCCCATATCCCAACAATACAGCTTTGATAGCTTTTGCCCCAAACTTGTCTCCCTTAACCAAGATTGTTGCGTAGCATAAACATCCAATGACTCTCATGTGTGATAAGCTTGCCTGTTTTTGATACAACATGTAAAAGGGAGTTTTATTCCCTAAAATAGTAGATGGAACTCTTTTAATGATATAGACAGCAGCTGTGATGCATTCACCCCAAAATCTAAGAAGGTAAATGACCTTGAAATCTAATGGCCTTGGCAGTTTCAAGGATATGCATATGCTTCCTTTCCACCACTTTATTTTGTTGTGGAGTGTGTGAGCATGAGCTTTGATGAATAATATCATGATGATCAAATAACTCCCTACATGGAGTATTAAAGAATTTTCCCCCATTATCAGATCTAAGTATCTTCACTTGCCTTTCAAATTGAGTTTTTATCAAAGTCAGAAAACTTTTAAGTAAAGTGCAAACATCAGATTTAAGGTGCATCAAGTATGTCCAAGTCCATCTAGAATGATCATCAACTAAAGTGAGAAAATATCTCATATTATTATGAGTAGCAACTTATAAGGTCCCCACACATCCATATGGATCAAATCAAAACAATGAGAAGCTCTAGTGTCACTATTAGGAAAAGGGAGTCTAACTTGTCTAGCCATTGGACATATATCACAGTGTTGTAAAGAAAATGCTTGTTTATTTTTTACTATGTCTAATCTCCTAATCACAGACATGGTTAAATGGCCCATCCTCTTGTGCCACAACTCAGCTGTTTCCTTGCATTCTGCTACATTCAGAGACTTTATTCTTGTATGTTCTTCCTCAACTTTGGTGTTCAGTGTGTATAAACCATTTCGTTCTTCACCAATCCCCTTTATTTTCCCATTGAAGAGGTCCTGAATAATGAAGAAGTCAGGAAAAAATAAAGCACAACATTGTAACTCTTTTGTCAATCTAGCTACAGATAACAGATTGAACTGGAACTCAGGCACACACAATACATCTGTAATTACATCACCTCCTTCTAACTGACATTTTCCAGAATGAGTTATCACATCTGACTCACCTGTGGGTAATTGAACCTTCCCTGGTGTGGCAACTGTTAATCCAGTATTAAAGAGTGAGCTATCACTCACCATGTGATTTGTGGCTCCACTATCAACTATCCATTGTGGATGTGTAGGATGTGTGTGGGTTAAACTAGAAGGAATACTACTGGAAAATATACTTGTCATGTTTGCATTTGCAGAAGTCTCATTCAACTGAGGTTTGTTTAACAGCCTCAGGATTTGATTGTATTGATCCACTGTGAAGTAAGGTTGTTAGACAGGGTGGGGAGTGACTCCAGTGTGTTGAGCTTGGACATTAGCTGCAGAAATCTTCTTCTTCCCTTTGAAATCAGCAGGAGAACCTATGAGTTTGTAGCAATTGTCCCTAGTATGACCCCTCATGTTGCAATAGTTGCATTACATTGCCTTAAAACAAGCCTCCTTAGTGTGTCCTCTCAAATTCACAGTAGGGAGAGGGCCTTCTAGACCTAGAGCTACTTGTTCCTCCTTCTCCAGATCCAGAACCACTGCCTCCATAATAGCCAAATCCACCTGTATTGCCACCTCCAGAACTACCTCTTGTGTTACCTGCATAACCACCTCATCTAGGTCTGTTAGTGAATAGTGATGTGGGATCAATGTTACTTGTGCCTTCAATTTTGTTAGAAAGCAATGTTGTGTGATCGATTGCATTGTTATCACCAAGCTGTTCCCCACATAAAACCTTTTGACTCTCATCCTGGATGAGCATAGCATAACATTGATTCACAGTAGGAATAGGTGTCATCATGAGAATTTGACTACGAGCATGACTGTAGTTATCATTCAATCCCATGAGAAATTGGAGAAGTCGGTGTCTTGTCAAACCATCAGCATAATCTTTCGATGTTGGACAGTCACAACAAAGAGGAGGTGCAATGGAATCAAATTCATCCCAAAGGTCTTTCAGTTTTGAAAAATACACAGCAACAGGGGAAACACCTTGTGTTAAGGTAGCAATTGCTTTGTGAAGATGATAGATCCTAGACATGTTAACTTTATCAAATCGCTCCTTTAAATCTCTCCAGAACACACTAGCATTAGAGCAGAAAAGGATGCCACTTACAAGTTCCTTGCTGACATTGTTGACGATCCATGAAATCACCATTGCATTACATCGATCCCAATCCTGCTTCTCATAATCAACTGCAAAAGCATCTCGTGTGGTTGTGCCATCGATGAATCCCAATTTGTTTCTGGTAAGAAAGTTGAGTCGCATCACACGACTCCATAAGGTGTAATTCTCCATGCCTATCAACTGGATTCCAATTTGCACAGATCCAGCGACTTCTGAAGAAGATAAGAACAAAGGATGATTGTGATCGTTCCTTCCTGCCATTGAAATCAATTTCCAGATCTCTGTCTTCCACTTGATGAATCTCTCAATCCTTCGATGATTGCAGATGAAGAATTCCTAGATCCAATCAGGAAAGCTCTAATACCATATCAAAATATCTTCAGAACAAAGAGAAAACAAAGAGAATTGGGAAATTTCTGTATATTACTCAAAACGTGTTGTTCACTTCTGTACAGTACATACGTATTTATACTAGTATTAACTGACTTAAGCTTAACTAACTAATGGAAAGAATCTTATAACAAAATTGATATCTAGTCACTAACTCTATGACACCTGTACAAAATATAACTACTTGGACAACTGTATAACTACTTTGACAGCTCAGCTCAGCCACTTTCTTCCACATGCTCAATATTAATGCAGACAATAAATCCTTTAAGAATGTCGTGAGGATCCACAACTAAAAGAAAAACCTTCAAGCAACTCGATAAGAACTAGAAGAGAAAAATAGAGTCATTGTTATTCCTATGCCACATAGAAACTGTCTATCTGAGAATGTCTCTTGATTCGTAAGTCCCGACACAAGATTATAAATCATGACTCAATGTGATTAAAGTAACATTATATTTATTAATCTTGTGTCTAGAATATATCATATTTATTAAAATAATAGAGTTTTTGGTATAATAAAACCTCGTTATAAAAATTTCGAGTATATCATTTTATTTTAAAATTAGAGATGCTGAAACTTCTCTCGAGTATGACGTCTTATTTTAAATTTAGATGAACTAAAACTTCTCTCGAGTATATCGTCTTTTTTTAAATTAAGATGTTCTGAAACTTCTCTAGAGTATATCGTTTGACTTTAAATTTAGAGATGTTGGAACTTCCCTTGAATATCTCGTTTTATTTTTAATTTAAATGTACAGGAGCCTCTTTCGAGTATAGTCTTATTTTAAATTTAGAAATATTAAAACATCTCTCAAGTATATCGTCTTATTTTTAGTATCCAATATTTATAAGAACCAATTTAGTGTACATGTGTTGCACATGTATAGCACATTAAATAATTAACATATAAAATAATTGAAAATAATAATTGACCTTAAAATAAATGTAATATTTGTTTAAATGATGATATACAAAACAAAATGAATTCGGCTAGTATTTGTGCAACACTTATCAACTTTTTATACAAGTTGGTTTATATTCTCTTCTATAATATGATTGCATTATCATTATTGAAATTTCATTGTTGTCATTGATAGTTCTTTTGAAAGTGCAACATATAATAATTAATATAAAGATAATTCAATAATAATTTTAGAAAAATAATACATGAATATTTTGTCTATGACAAAAAAATAATTAATGAAAGATAAAAAGTTCAATCTACATTTTTAAATATGTTCGTGCTTTTAATATACTATAAAAAATTAACTTAGAAAAGCTTAAAAGTCATAAATTTAAAGTGATAATACACCTCACTTAACCCTAGTAACTAGTTGGTAATAAAAATTCACATACAAAACATATGAATTGTATTTATAGGTTTGGTGAAAAATAATTGTCTTGCCCTTTTCTTTTTCACCTTTTTTCTTTGGAAATACAATAAATATTTTACATTCCAATTATTCCCTACTTAATTATAACTAGAGTACTCATGAATTATTCCTATTATTAATTAAATCAACACACATGAATGTAACTACAAAGATTTTAATTGGATTGAGCATATCCAAAAAAGACACAAGTGATCATTATCTTTGGCACAATTTTTTTCTTAATTGTACAAAAATAAGTATTGCCCCATTATGAGGATCCACAATCAGAAAAGAAGTCATCGAACAACTCGATAGGAACTAAAAGATCAAAAAGATAAAATTATTGTCATTCCTACGCCACATAAAAATTATTTACCTGTCCCTTGATCCGTAACTCATAAATCATGAACACAAGGTTATAAATCATAATTTTCTTTTTTTTAGTATATAAACGTAAACATCTTTAGGGAAAAGGCATAAAAAAAAAACTCTACGTATATATATATATATATATATATACACATTTCTTTATTGAAATTATAGCAACGGCACAAATTGTAGGGCATGTGATTTCATGTGGGGAAAAAAGCATAAAAAATTGTATATCTACTAATTATTGATATTATTCCTACCGTTGGAAAATGATAAATTGTAGGGCATGTGATTTTATGTGAGAAAAGAAAACATAAATTTTTGTATATCTACATTCTTATTGATATTTTGAAAAAATATAAATCTTATGAATATTTCTTATAAAAAGATCATAAGAAAACCGACCTTATTATTAGAGACTAGAGAAAAAAAATCAGTAGTGCAATGCTTGAATCTGGATCTAATCGGACCTTACAATACACAAATTTAAATTTAATCTGACCCCTCTCAAAATAGATTCTATAATATACGACTGTGAATTTAATCAGATTTCAACATCGATATGAGACGTTGAGTGGAAACTAAAGAAACAAAGATGAATAGATCTAATAAAGTGAATTATATAGTATAGTAGGTATGCCTGCTTAAATCTTTTCTCCTATAGACTTTATTCAAACACAAGATTTTAACCTTTTCTTTTCTTTTCTTCTCCAAGCATAGATACTCTTTGCAATATCTTCCTTTTTCTCTCTTACAATTTTTTCTATATTTTGTATTTGTTAAAACTAACTTTTAACCCCCATAACTTTTTAGTACAAACATATATATATGTATCAAAGTTATATAGCATGTCACGTGTAGTGGTGCATCAATTCAAAAGTTATTTTTGCAGCCTTTTTTTCACTTTTGTTTGTGGAAGTGAAAAGGAGTACATTATAGTTTAGTAATTATATGAAGCCTTTATGTTATAGAAATCAAGATATAACTAAAACAGACTATCTTGATAGACTCTCGGTTCAAAGAAAGATACTTATAAATTTCAATACGAAAAAACACACTAAATTCGATTAAACTTACGAGTCCATTGTTGAATATGACAATATAAAGATGTTGTAGACTCGCCTTGAATAATAAAATCATTTCGAACATCTTTCGAAGCTGATTTTTTCAGATGGTCACTCAACTAATATCCTATCTCAGAAAATTATTGTTTTCTTGATTTCAATTTTCTTCAATATTAATTAAGTAGCCATCTAAGAAATCAACTCGAATATCTCGTGTAACCTTGGTACAATTCGTCATAAGAGCTGGTTGTGTTACGTTTGTAACAATAGGGACATAAATTTTTTTCAATTCAAATCGATTAGACGTATTGTGCCGATATTTTTAATAATATATTTGAAAAATACAACTAATACATTCCAAAATCACACACATATTATTTATTTTTTTGATTTTTCTTGCTTCGTTTTTGTACGTATGTTTTATTTTAGTCTTTATATAATTTGCTTTTTTTTTTCTATATATAGATGTGCATTAGTTAGGGAAGTGCTGTGGCAAATCTACAGTGCCTTAATTTATAAATTTATAAATTTATAAATGTATATGTATTTTCTCTATCACCTAGGTTACGATTTGAGTTGCGAAATTAATTTTTATATTAAAATAAACTAGTTACGTTTTTAAATTAGTTTTTTTTTAATTTTTTAAAAAAAGGGGGAAATCAAATAGGGTATTATTGTTTATGTGCACGGTCTGGTACAATTTTATTTTTATAACTTTTAGTATCACGTTATTTTATTCCTCCATACTTGTACTATATTACTTGTACTACATACACTTTGAACATAAATCCGTAAAATGCTGCACAAGGAATGGGATGAGGGTATACCTAGAGTATAATATTTATACGTACGGTAATTTTGATTCAAACCTTATGTTTGTTCAAATATATAAACTCAAAATCCTAACGTTAATCATCTCTGCAAATGTAGACATGAAATGTATTTATATCGTAAGAAATGTAGACATGAAATGTATTTATGTATTTCATTTAGGAGACATGAAATGATCCTAAATCTCCTAAATGCTAATTTTCTATTTTATTTTAATTTTCAAAACTTGTATTGAATTCTCTTAATTGATTGTATCTTATCTAATCGAAGATTATGATAAATAAATACTATTATATCGATTTCAAATTATTTGTTGTGTTTCCATTTTACGTTCTTTTTAAGAAATACTATTTATTAGAATATTATTTTTTTAAAGAACAAAAAGAAATTGTTTACCTTTTATTTGTATTTGAACAATCGTAATATTACCTCGTAAGTGAAATGTTTATAGTCTTTAAATATAATTACTATTATGGGTAAAATGGAAAAAATATATTTTAAATTTCAAAAATGATAAATAATTTAAGATTATTATTTTAAACAATTACGAAAAATAATTTGAAAAAAAAGATAGTTTGTAAAGTAAAATATCAAGTAGCTAGGTCAAATTGGACAGTAATAAATAAAAACGATTATACTATTATTGTACTATAATTTTGTAAATTTATAAATATGCAAGTAAACAATTTTTTTCTTTTTCCTTATTTAAAAAATGACTACTTAAGAAAAAGTTTGTTTTTTTATAGGTAGAAGTCATTGACTATTTTTATTTTTTAAGACCAAGCTTGGAGATCTTAATATTGCAAATTTGCAATTTCATTTAATGTTCAAGTAAACTATCATTCCACTTGAAAAAAAATAGGTTAATAAATTTGAAATTTTAGTCATGTTGACAAGTTGAACTTATTTCAGAGATTTGACACTTAAAAAAAAAGCATTTGTTATTAAGTAACTAGTATTAGTCTAATGATATTCAGTTAATTATGCTCAATTAACTTTCAATTATTTAAAATGAACATTTTTTATTCATTTGCTTGTGGATATTCATAAATATATATTAGATTTATATGGTTAATTTACTTAGGTAATATGTTTTCAAAAATAGTCTTAAGTATCACATATATCCCACATAAAAGATCAAACTCACAAAATTTAATTGATTAAAAGTTAACTATATTAAGTCATATATCATCATAATAATTAAAAAAAATGCCAATAACTTGGAGACCAAAAGTGTTATTATCACTTTATTATATATAGTATGTTTTTTTTTAAAAGTTGACCCACTCTACTCTAATTAATGAGGTTTAATAAAATAGGAACAAATATTATTATGAATAAAATTATTTAAATATCTTTTTGAAGGGTTGTACTACAAGGACTTTGAAATAAAAATAATATTTTCTTTTATTGAAAGTAGCCTGAAAAAAATATTATAACTCATTAAATGCTCTGGGCTAAGGCTTGGTCCATTTGTAAGTGTTCATTTTCTGCAGAGTATTTTAATTAGTTACTACTTATTTTATCTCGTATTATTTGTCCACGTTATTAAAAAATTACTTATCAACTTACAAAATTAAGACATAATTGATTTAATTATTTTCATTTTGCCTTTAAACTAGACATGTAAATGAGAAAGTTGACTAATAATATAAGAAAAAGAGAGAAATTAAAAAATGCATCTTTTATAACAACTTTGGAATACAAAAAAGGAAAAGGAGAAAAAAGCTAAGTCCTTTTGAGGGAGATTCTTTTAATTGTGTTTTCCCCCCCCTTAATCATCATCTATTTCCCTTAGATTTTGTAGAATCCTTTGTTTTTCTTCTTTTACAATTGCAATGAAAGAGATATTTTTCAAGATTATTGATGAATAATGTCATATGCCAAGTGTGTATTTCCTCTATCTTGATATGAATATCGCGCCCATATAAAGAGAAACTTGAATACATATATCATTCATTGTAAATACCTTAGTTTATTTTTCATCTCCTTATTTCATGAGTTAGTTGGGAGCATTAATTTTCAACTTAGATGGTAAATGATTATTGGGATCCTTTGATGCTTATAAGCAATTTTTTAAAACCTATTTTTATGTTGTGTAATAAAAATGTATAGTATTACATAAAGTTTTTCCGTAAATGAACTATTGAAAATTGAGTTTCTACTTTATTAGATTCTGAATGAATTATTTATTCATCATAGATTGGATTTCTTTAAAAGAAATATAAATTTTGAGAATATTGAATTACGTCAAACTCATAAACAGAACAATAGTTTTGCCCCTGCTCGACATGTCAATTTCACCTCCAAAAGAAATTCTTGAAAGGTTAAAATGATGATATATGATTTGTGCTTTAAAGAAAATGGGAATTCATAAACTGGCCCTATTTTGTTTGAGATCGAAGCATAGTTATTATTATTATTTGTTAAAATGATAAAACTCTTCAATAAGTGAGAAAATTGAAGTGTAACTTGTTAGAGGATTGACTAAAATAGTCAAAGACTTGTTAACTATTTTCACTATGGAACCTAAATAGTTTGCAACATTCTAAAAATAAAGTATTTGTAATGAAAGATCAATGTTTATAGCCAAGTAGTCAATATCAATGGAAGTTTTTGATTGTTAAATTATAGCAGAACTGTGCAACATTCAACAATTTATTCATTCTAGTCGTATGATAAATTTTTTTAATAAAACAAGTGGAAATAAAGCAAAAAGAAGAATATATGAAAAAGACCTAAAAACACAATAAAAGGATGGATAGAAGGGAATCCAAGCTAAGAACTTTAATTGCAAAAGAGGACCATATAGGTCTTTTATATGGTCAAAGGCTAAGTAGCAACTTTTTGGAGAGATACCGATAAGTATTCCTTCAATCTTAATTAAATTTTTTCGGATTCGATCCTAGTTATAAAGTTTTTTTTTTATAATGAGTGTTTTACCCTCGTGCAAGACTGTCTGATGTTAATTCTAACTAATCAAACTCTAAAATAGATATCGAACAACCAGAGGTAATTTTTTTTTATCAAAGGATGATTAAGTGAAAGAGGAAATGTTGGATTATTTGGACCATGTATATATATGTATACACTTCCACCGATTCATATTACTTGATCCACATATTAAAAATAAATGTTTCATTTTACTTGTCCGATTTAGAAAACCTACAACTGTATACTTTTTTTTCTTTTCTATCCTTATTATCAAATAACTACATGAAGCAGAGTCTCTAAATGTCATTAATAATTCCCATAATAATTTAGTGAATTACACCCCTAATAAAAGTTTTTTGATGAATTGTGTGGGGTCAAATAATATGAAAAGGAGGAAGTATCATAGTACTGTTTGCTTTTAACTTTCTCCACATTGGTTTCAATTATTTGTTTGTTTGTGAGTTTTAGTAGAAGAAACATTTATGACTTTCTTGGAATTTGGGTTTTTTGTTTTAATTGCCCAAACCAACATTTATGCAAATGGGCCTATATTGCCTTCATTCATTCTCTCTTCTCAAACTTCTAATGGCCCACTTTTGCTTACATTGTCATTTTCCAATATCAATTCCCACCCCACCAACAAAAAATAAAAATAAAGAAGTATTTTAGTTTTAGAGAAAAAATATTCTCCTATCTTCATTTAGTATATTTTAATTTTATTAAAGTGAAGTATTTAGGGATCGATAGGTGGATGGATGATAATTTTATCCATTTTCAAATATTAGTTTATAAACCTTCTTGTTGATGCAAGGAATAATTCATATATTTTTATTACACTTTTTTTTTTCATCGATATTCATTTGAAGATTCGAATAATCTGAATTCACGCAAGTAGTTTCACTCTTAACATAGTGAAGCGAATCAAACTTTTTCCCCCCAAAAGTCTCACACCATCAAAAGGTATTCATACACCTTATATGTTTCTTTTCACTATTAATGTAAATATTTTGCTCGCACACGCAAAGGCAAACTCCACTCCCAAGACTTTAATCCGAAACTTCTAATACGACACAATTCACTTGTTTTAGTTAATTAAAGAGAGAACTACCAAATCCACGACTATGATAGAACATTAGCCCTTCTTCATATCTAAAGATAATGACCAAGGCTCAGCCTTCGAGGTGGCCCAGTGGTTTGGGCTTGGGACTTCCATGTTGGAGGTCTCAAGTTCGAAACTCCTTGCCAGCGAAAGCAAGGGGTTTGCCTTCTAGGTCGAGCTCGTCGCACCGGACTTGCCTAGTACGGATTACCTCTCCTATGTGGTTTGCGAGCTATTGCATAGGAGCGGAGATTTTACCCTGTTCGCACCCAAAGGGTAGCGGATGCAGGTTTTCCTTGTCATTAAAAATATATATATATAATGACCAAGGCTCTTATAAGAATGATATTGACACGTTTAAGACACAAGATTTTCAAATGATATTTTAAGTATATCATACACTTTTAACTTAAAAGATGACAAGATTCGATAGTTCTTTTTTACCTTCTTAAACTTCATGTTCAGTCAAACTAAAGACGCATAAATTAAAAGGGCTTCAGACTTGGAGATACTCCAAGACGTAAGAGAGAGAACGAAAAGGGAAGCTAGAGAAATAAAATTAAAATCATAGAAAGTATCAAACGGAAGTTTGAACAAGAAAATCATCAAAGTAAGCAGGGCATATAAAAATTACAAAAGCTATCAATTGCATGGGTAGATTTTACAGACTGTTGTTGTGACATTTGAGCTCACCCTCCTGGAGGAGTGGTACATGTCAAGCCTCGTCCATCTGCTCCTGCATTAACCAAATCATACTAACGTTATAAGCAAAACGACTATGAAACAAGACGGAATCAACTAGGGGAGGGAAGGTTCCTTCTTCTAAGGGCACTCCAGGGGAAATGGGGTGGGATTTGTAGCTCAGAGGGACGTGGCAATGAACCACGGTATTGGGGGTTTGAATCCCCCCTCGTCCATAACCGGCCCAGAAAGGGTAAATATGTAACATATCGTGCAATAGTGTAATGGATTTTGCTAATGAAAAAAATGAAGTACCTGCATATCGGAAGTCCAGAGAGTGAGATTGTCCCTTAACAACTGCATGATAAGTGTGCTATCCTTGTAGGATTCCTCACCCAAAGTGTCCAGTTCAGCAATAGCTTCCTCAAATGCCTGTAACAAAGCAATCGATGAAACACGAATCAGCTCAAGAGTCGAGACAACTCCTATAATCAAATCTGGTTGTCATTTTTATATTTATATGCAAAAGAACTAAAAATGAATGAAGTGGAACCTCTTGCCGAACTGTAAAAGAAATTGTCTACATAGAACCAACATCTATCTTTTTCAGGCAGTTGCTGGAAACACGAAAAAGGTTTATGAGCCTCAAGTCTGTGACTCACGGGATTGGAGAAACCGGTTGATTCTACCTATACTAGTAACCTATATTATGGTGCTTTAAGCAAAAGAATGAATGTGTGGCATTCATTGTTGATGTAGTACTCCTTTACCACAACCACATGGTCAAAGATCTATAAATTAAATCCACAAAGCCTTAATAGTTGCCACAAATTTGTGCATGAAATTTTCAAACTACTTGAACAACACCCAAAAATGTGCTTTCATTTTTGGTTATTGAGAAGTCGTTTTTCTTTATAATCAGTAAACGGAGAAGTCATTTTTATTCTCAATTCACAACTAGAACACCAAATAATAAGCATTGATTTTAGTGAATGGAGCATCTAATTCCACATAAAAGTGAGAAGTCCTTTCACTCTCATTATGAGACATTCACAGCCACCCCAGATTGCATTAGTGAATGGAGCATCTCATACTCTATGCACTATATAGTTCCAGCATACTTGGGGATCATTATGCATTTGCTAAACTTTCACCCGAATGACCCTAACTTCAAATAGTACTCCATAAACCATAAACACTTCACATGCACACTTCTGCAACGCAATAGAGAACACCAGAGGATCTTTGATATTTTGCTCCATAGCTATGAAACATATCATCAAACAAATCCTTATTACGATTAAGATTATTAGATCAAGGGGCTGGCTGCTTCATCTGTTAACCAAGTGGAGCATAAATGCACAAATATGAGGATTTGAATCTCAATCAGATCAAAGCATATACAGAACAACAACTTGGTAAGACAACATGAGCAGATTTCTCCCTAGATAAGGTTTATTTACCTCCCAGTAACAAACTTTTGTTTCTTTCTTTTCTAACCAAAAGAGTTGTGCCTCATATACTTTTAATATTAGACCTGACCCAGAAAATAGATGAAAGAAAACGAAAAATTCTGAATACTTTAGCACATCAGAGTTAATATCTTCAGCTTCAGTGCTTTAATTGGTTCCGATATTACAGGAACGGCTTTTGTAGCCAAGATTCTAAATGGCTATTAGCAGAATATCAAATGTAAACATATGCGGGAATGCATGCAATGCACAGGAAAAGCTGGGGTACAAGGTATGAGCCATCATTTTAGACTGAGGGACAGTATGACACACTATCATTACTAGTACTGCTGTGGGAGGAAGAAGATAATAAACACACAATAGAAGGAATCAAGGAAAACAAACTAACCTGCTTAGCCATGCTGCATGCTTTTTCTGATGCATTCAGAATCTCATAGTAGAACACTGAGAAGTTGAGAGCTAACCCAAGTCGTATCGGATGTGTTGGAGCAAGCTCCGCAACAGCAATGTCCTGAAGCACAATCACAGTAAATGAATAAATAAATAAATAACACGAGTGTCGACCAACTTTCACTTAATGCAGGTGACAGAAACAACTCTGCTACTGGAAAATGACACAAATCAAGAAAATTCCAAATATCAGTTCATCAATGTGGGAGATGAAAGATTCATACATGGGTTCCCATGTCTGTTCAACAAAGAGAGCAGCACAGGAAGGACAGGCTGGAAAAGTTTACTTCAGATTTCAGCGAATATAAGCTGGGCCGGACACATGAAGAGGTATGAATCAAAGCAACCAAAGAATAGCTATACTTAAATGATAAGCTCCATGCATGATTTCCTTATTCAACCAAAATTATCCCTTTTACTGGCTTACAGACCCAACAGTAAAAGGTGATCTCTCCAAAAAAAATGACGACAAAGCACCTAATGGTTTTGTTTTTTCCTCACAAATAACTGAAGAACTCAGAGAATATCTTTTTGCTTATTAAACTCAAAAGATGAATTTGGTGCTGGAAAAATGTTCAAAAAGATCTGCTATGGAGTTAATGCTTGAAAATAATCAAATGTTGCAAGTGGGGCACTTGTAATATTGTCCACAAGTTGAAGAGAAGTTGAATTGGCTAAGTGGAATAGTTGATAGAGTGATTCACTCATCTCAATCTCAAAGAAGCAGTAAGATATGAATCCCCTTGTGTAGGACAAAAGGATATTGACATTAAGGTCATATCTTCGAAAAAGAGATGCAGATGAGCCCTTTCTTCCTCGGAAATTGAGTGTTACAAAGAAAGCTGCTTGTTTGAAGTTTTATTATTAGAAAAGGAAAGCAATGACCCCTCTTACAGATATGGTTACTGAGACAAGGATTTCAACTTCTTGCCAAGAATGAAAACATAACAGTAGTTGTAGACGTTACAAATATATGCAACTAACCACCTACCCATATCTGAGATTATAAACTCAAATGGAAGAACCAAATGACAGACAATTGTTCAGCTTCTTGAGCAAACCACCGGGGTTTACCCCGATGCCCCAATATCAAATTAGACAAAATAGCAAGAAATTAAACTTGTGAGCCCAAATAAAGATGAACAAAATAGATCACTTTTAAATTTTTTTGATGACCGTGGTGTCTGCCATCTGGGCAACAAATTAGATCACTTGACTCTCAGTTTTATCCCACCACTCACACATCCCAAGTTATCAGTCAAAAATTTGACTAAATTCATCGACGAGTTTCAGGTTGTAATGTTGTATACTCACTAATACTCTCTCTCTGCAGGCACTGAAATCTAAAAGGAAAATTCTGCTTATACATGGCGTATGCACTGACGGGGCCATGTAAGTTCACCACAGTTGACTTTACTTCCCCTCAACCACAGTCAACCCAAAAGGCATAAAATTTCAACCTAGTAAAGTCTACTCCACTGCTAAAGATTTGAACTTTCAAGTTGTATGAAGACTAATACAATTTCCCATCAATTTAATATTCCAAATAAGAAAAATAACACAAACTACCAATACATGCACATCCAGATTACAAAAAGTCAAAATCAAACTGCTTAAAGTTCGAATCTTCAAGCTACTCGCAAACTCAATTTTCCATCACTATTCAAAATACTCGAAGTTCAAACAACAATTTACTTCCAATTTTTCAATCACTAATACACAAAGACAACAGTAAATAACAAGTTCAGGTTTTACGTAGATTAAACTTGAATTAAGAGCAAAAAGGACAATCCGGTGCACTAAATTAACCTCATGATCACGTGGCAACAACTTTACCAGTTGCGTCGAACAATAAATAATAAATATACCTGAGCAGCTTTGTAGGCAAGCATAGTATCCTCAGCAGCTTCCTTACGTTCATTTCCGACTTTGAATTCAGCTAAATAACGATAATAATCCCCTTTCATCTTCAAATAAAACACCTTCGATTCACCAGCAGAAGCTGAAGGAATCAAATACTGATCCAAAATCTTCAGAATTCCAGCACAAACATCACTAAGCTCAGATTCAACTTTAGATCTGTAATCCTTCACTAGAACCACATGCTCATCGTTCTTCCTACCTTCTTCCTTCTGCTCAATTGACGACACAATCCTCCACGCTGCTCGAAGTGAGCCGATAACGTTCTTATACGCCACCGAAAGGAGGTTTCGCTCTTCCACCGTCAGCTCCGATGAACCCGACCCGATTACGAGCTTGTCCATGAACTTCACCATCTCCTCATATCGTTCGGCTTGCTCAGCTAGCTTCGCCAAGTACAAACACTGCTCTCTGGTTAAATTTTCAGGCAAGGCCATCGTCGGTCGCCGGTAATTTCCGCCGGAGAATTTTTTTCCTTTTGGTGTTTTGAAGTTTTTTCCTTTTTTCGCTTTTTCGAACGTTTCGAAGAGAGGATTTTATAGTAGGAGGGAACTGTGCATTTTTTTGTAACGCCCACTCGCGAGTGTAAGCTCCACTTGTGCACTCGCCACGAGGACAATCAACGTCTTTGGAGTGATCTCGTAGTTCCTTGCACGTAGGTATAATGGAGTCGATCTATGCATCTTAAAACTACTATCCATCTTTCCTAACCACAATAAATAATTTCCGTACTTTGATGAGTCATTCGGATTCTGTCATATGTCATGACCTATGTTGAAGGGATATTTACCTTTATCTGATCAATTACGTAAAGCCATGTTAATAACAAAATTGAGAAACAATGTAAAAGAAAAAAGATAATTTTTTAAATTAGATTAGTATTAATTAGTGATTCCGATTATACGTTAGAAGAAAAGAGTGTGATGTGCACGTAGGGGAGAAGCGCGTGGGGGAAGAGAGGTGTTGGGGTGTGATTGGTCAATAAAATATGAGACTGAGGATAGAGCTTAAAGGTGAGAAGGATGAGAGTCAGATTCCACTAGCCTTCCTTTTCTCTAATTTTGGAGTTGGAAAAAAAAACAGAAATTAGAAATAAATTATTAAAATAATTTAAAAGGTTTTGTTCTATTCTCATATATTTTCTATTGATATAAATAATAAATATAATAGTAGCTTCAAATTTGAAAATAAAATAAAATATGTGCTTATACATGGGAGGAGGCTTCATTCTTTCCATATTCCTTTTTTATATATTTTATTTAGTTATTCATTAAATAACAATCGGTTCATACATTTTAAGTTTGATCATTGATAAGGTTTAAAGAAAGGTGAGCCATTGATACATAATCGATAAAAAAAAAAAAAACAATGTTAGTAGCTAGACTGTTAATCTTTTGGAGTAGCTTAACTCTAAGAAAGAGATTACAATCGTCGATAAGAATAAAACATGTCTTGTTGTGTAACACGAATCCTTTAAAGTTAGCTTAATAGGTTGATAGACGACAAACAATATTGAGCAAAGTTGTTGCTCTACCCTAACTTCTCATTGCTTTCTCTCGGGGGTTTCATTGTATCGAACACCTATCTTTAAGCAATCGGAGGAGGGGCACTAGTGCATACAACACATTCAATAGGGTCCAAGATTGCTTTTCCGAATGGAATAGCATTGATCTTCGGTTTTACCACACATAATCCAGACATATTTATTGAATAACTATTAAGATAAAAATAGAATTTGAATCAAAATTATTGAGTTCGATTGAATTTATGGCCGATACTCTAACTCTGTTGTGTTTTGTTTGTAATATGTAAATAGTTTTTCCTTCGTACTAGTTCCTGTAGTAAATTTATTTGATGAACCACTTTTAAATTTTTGTTTATAACTATTGATAATATTAGTGAAATTCTTAAAAATACATGAACCATCAAATAATTCATCAGGAAATGACTAACTATTAAGCCCGTCATTGAATATATCAATTTATTTATTTTTTGCATTTTAGAGAATGGAAAATAATTATTAAAAAAAGTAAGTAATAACTAAAGTACACAACATTGCACATATTAGATAATTTTGAAATTTATACTTATTAGAGTATATATACATAAATAAACATGTAAAACTTTTGTTAACACGTCAATTTTAGCTGATAGAATAATCACAAAGTAGACGAATAATGTACAAAGACTAAAAATATCATACACATAAGAAGATAGTCTAAATTGCAAATAACCTCAAAGTCTTAAACAAAAAACCTATAATTCCTAAAAAAATAACTCTCCTAAAAAAAAAAAAAAGTGAGATTATCACTTATTATTTATGCAAAACGTTTTCCTACCTCCAAACACCTTTAGAATCTGAATCAAATATATTATAATTGATAGTATTTGATAGTGTACTTGTTTTGTTATCTGATCAATGGTTCAAATCGCAAAATCATATACTGAAATATATAATACTTCCTATTAAAAGACGATTTCATACCTAAAACTCGAACTATCCTTCATTTCTTTATACTTGTCAGTAGAGTTTGTCAGATGTTTAAAAGAGCCAAAAATAAATATAAAATACCTAATAATAAATTTATGAAAACTAGTAGAATCATATCACATGACTAATGAGTTGTTTCAAATTCATCATTTGTTGTTTCCTTGTTGGAATTTATGGTGTTTTGTCTGTTTTATACAATTGTCAGGTTTGTGTTGCTGTAGCATTAGACATGCATTTCCATTTTAGTTCAGAGTTTACACATGCATGATATTTTAATAAATAAGTTATGTTTTATGTAGTAAAGTATTTTTTATATTATCATATTAATTTTCATAATCATGGTGCCTCTTGATTAATTCTACGAAATATATCATTTCTCATCACCAACAAATATTGAGTAACTCTAAAATTACTAAGGCACACCCTTGAATATACCACCGGATTAAATTAATCTGCACAAATGCATAAATTTACATATCAAGTTAAAATTTGATTTTTCTTTTGATATTCGATATATTCATTGTGGTCCGATTTTGCACTATTTCTTGTTATTTGTTATATTCTCTATATTGTCCTTTTTTTAATATCGAGATTTGTTGCACTGAAGTCGGGGGTCCTTCGATAACAGACTCTCTATCTTCATAAGGAAGGTATGTGTACATTCTACCCCTCCACATACCTCACTCATAAGACTTTACTGAATATGTTGTTGTTATCATGATCCAATTAAATTTAAATTCATGAAAAAAACTTGATTAGACAAAATGAAGTGTTAATTATAGCTAATGTTGTAAGTGGATTTGATGACAAAAAGACAAAGCTGAGTTAATACATGTTTAAGCAGTCATCACGTGAGTGGCTTTTGAATCTCAAATTTGAGACAAAAGATAAATGATGAAGGAAATCTCCCAAGTGTAAATAATGAATCCACGTTAATTCAATATTGTTTTTTGCATAATTATAACTATATGTGTATTAAAATATCTACTTAATATTTAAGATTATAAAATATCTTTTGTTTTCTATTCTTGGTCGCACCTTGTTATCTTTCTTAACAAAGTTTTGAGATCAAGTCTAATTTTAGTTTCACCTACCAAAAATACATGTTTAACATTTCATCATAACACACGCATATATATGTGTGAGAGAGATCTTATTCTATTGGGTGAGTGTTGAAGATAAAAGAAACTGAAGATATAAAATAGGTTGAACAATCTAGTCCAATCAACGTATACAATAGAGTTACAGTCACACTAGGAATAGGCTATTTATATCGACTAGACTGCTAATTTTTGTACTAGCTGAAGTCGACTAAGATTCCATTATTCAGAATTGTAGTATTATTAAAGTAGTAATAGTTATTGTAGTATGACTGTAAGTATAGCTAGCAATTCACTCTTTATATAAGAAGTATGTGCTCGATAATTTTAATCATCAATATAATTCTTGATTTCTTTATTTCTAGACGTGAGATTCTACATTAGGTACCTGGGATATTAGAAGTTATCTGGAAAAAAAAGTAATAGTTCATAATCAACCTTTTGCCCCACACATTTATCCAAAAGCAAATGTAATTTACTTGTTTCACCCAAATGCTTCCCTCAACAAAAATCGTATAAGTATATAGTTATGCCAATGATGGGCTTAAGTGATCGGTTGAAGCTAGTAATTTTCATAATCTTATATAATAAGGTGAAATACACAAATATTTATTTTTGATATTGCTATTTAATTATTATTATTTTTTGTACTTGTAGTTACTTCATCTCAATTTTAGGTAAAAAATATATAAACTTCAGTCATACAAAATAATTTTAAACAGTGGAGCGAAAAATCGACTTTGTCGAATTTAAGTTCAAATATCGTACATCTAAAGTGGTATATGCGCAAAAACAATAATAAATGAATATTGATTAATAGTGTGGTCAAAACAGACTACCTCGTGAAACCCAATTGCATCATAGAAATTCAAAAAAAAAAGTTTATTTTTTGTATATATAAAGCAACTATCGTCACTTCTTTCTTGATTTTGATAGAATTTATGCTATTACATAAATTATATTTTTATTTATATTTATACCTTGATAATTTCCGCTCATTAATTCATAAGAAGTATCTTGCATTAATACGAAAATTAAATACATCAAATAACATATTCAATATAATCCTATAAAAATAACATATTCAATATAATCATACATATAAAATCAATAAAAGATACGATATATACAAATAAAAATCAATTATTTCCGACATACTCTCGACTAAAACAAAAAGAGCCCAAGAATGAGATTGGTGGTGGTCCTAAGTTCAAAGGCCCATTTCAATATAATACTACCAATAAAGATATTTTATTGCCTTAACTTTTTTTCAATTTCACTCATTTTTCTCCACCTGCTTCACATTCCAAGATTTTGTTGAGCCCAGTAACACCACCACCACACCTAAAAGCTAAAACCCTAGCGTTTTCTCATCCTCTTCTTCTTCATCTATATAAACCTCCATTACCCCTCTGTTTTTTTCAGGGTTAAACAGCATTAGTAGCTGAAAAAATGGAGCTTTGTGTACCTCAAACCTTCTCGTATCTTCCAAATTATAGGCTTAGTAATCGAGCTCAACTCCAATGGAGACCCTCTTCACTTCTCAAAAAACCCCCAAAATCTCGATTCAATTCAGGTTGGTATTTCGAATTTTAGGGTTTTTGATTGGGTGTTGGAAATTGTGCGATATTTGTGTGTAAAGTCTGTTTTTTCTTCTTCTGTATGTTCAGCATTTTGTTTTTTATTTGAAGAATTAACTTGAATAGACGTCTACCCATTTGATTAATTAAACGAAAAATAGCAGGCAGATGTATAATTTTGGTATAATATGTGTATGATCGTGTATATTCTATGTATATCAGCTAGAAAATGTAAATAGTAAATCTTTTTCTTGGATTTTTACCCATTTCCTTAATTTCTAGAAGTCCCTTGTTCTATTTTTTTTAATTAAATTGTGTTGAAGTTAAATAATTTTTTGCTGTTGGTGCTGTAATGCTAATGATGATTGTTTAATTTACTGTTACATAGTTTATATATATATCTATATATTGGGTGTAAGATTGAATTTTTTTTCATTTGTAAAATAGTTTTGTAAGTTCTAATTTACTATAACATAGTTATACCTGATAAACTGAACTACACCAATGCAAAGGAAAACACCCGGCTACATAGTTACTATTTTCGTGATTTTTTTTGGTAAGTACTATGTGTAATGGGCTCATTTTCTGGGTTAATGACAAGATTCAATATTTAGACTGGAAAAAATGTATTAAAATATGGCTTTTTGTTAAGAGTTGCTCAGATTTGTCGTTATGTAGAGGCTGCTAAGTTTTGGTAATTTGTCTGAGAGCTCCAATAGTGACTTGAGGAAAGAAAGTTTAGTTTTTTGGCATTGGTTTTGTTGAGTTGTTCGAGACTTTGATTGGATAGTGGTGGTGGAAGAGTGATTGTTTGCCATCTTTGGTTTTCTGTTTATACTTCAGGATTATTTTACCGTAAAGGCTCAGCTGTTAGAACAAAAGCAGAGACAGAGGCTTATGAGTTATATGTACCACCTACGGTTGAGGAGAAAGATGATGGAGCTGTTAGATCAAAAGCAGAGACAGAGGCTTATGAGTTATATGTACCTTCTACGGTTGAAGAGAAAGATGATGGAGCTGTTAGATCAAAATCAGAGGAAGAGGCTTATGAGTTATATGTACCACCTACGGTTGAAGAGAAAGATGATGGAGCTGTTAGATCAAAATCAGAGGAAGAGGCTTATGAGTTATATGTACCTCCTACGGTTGAAGAGAAAGATGATGGAGCTGTTAAGAATGGAGCACCAGTAGAAGATTCTAGGAGTGACAAAGACACGGATGCTTATGCGTCTTTGATATACGAACCTCCTAAAGTCGAAGAGAAAGACGATGGAGCTGTTCAGAATGGAGCACCAATTGAAGACTCTAGTAAAAACAAGGAGATAGATGCTTATGTGTCTTTGATATACGAACCTCCTAAAGTTGAAGAGAAAGATGATGGAGCTGTTCAGAATGAAGCACCAATTGAAGACTCTAGTAAAGACAAGGAGACAGATGCTTATGTGTCTTTGATATACGAACCTCCTAAAGTTGAAGAGAAAGATGATGGAGCTGTTCAGAATGGAGCACCAATAGAAGATTCTAGTAAAGACAAAGAGACGGATGCTTATGCGGCTTTGATTTATGAACCTCCTAAAGTTGAAGAGAAAGATGATGGAGCTGTTCAGGATGAAGGACTGATAGAAGATTCTAGGAATGATAAAGAGACGGATGCTTATGCAGCTTTGATATATGAACCTCCTAAAGTTGAAGAGAAAGATGATGGAGCTGTTCAGGATGAAGCACCAATAGAAGATTCTAGGAATGATAAAGAGACGGATGCTTATGCAGCTTTGATATATGAACCTCCTAAAGTTGAAGAGAAAGATGATGGAGTTGTTCAGGATGAAGCACCAATAGAAGATACTAGAGAAGACAAAGAAACAGATTCTTATGCATCTTTGACATATGAACCTCCTACAGTTGAAGAGAAAGACGATGCAGCTGTTCAGAATGAAGCACCAATTGACGATTCTAGTAAAGACAAAGAGACAGATGCTTATGTGTCCTTGACATATGAACCTCCCAAAGAAGATTCTGCTGTTCAAGCTGAAGCACCAATAGAAGATTCTGCTTTGGAGTTTGAATCGCAATTGTCCAAGTTCTTTGACACACTAAATATTAAGGTACGTTCCATCTTCTTGTAGTTTGTTGTCTCAGTAAGACTTGCTGAACTAACAATTTGTTGTGAATATTGGCTCTTTGACTAGCCATTCTGGTGTACCAAGTAGTATACATTTAATGGTCTGTCTGTACAGCAAACACCATATCATAACGCCCAAAGAATAGGAACAAGGAGATTAAAATTGCAATATCTGGAGAGGGAAAATGATCCATATGGAGAAGTGTTTCCCAAAAAAAAAAAATCCATTCAGAGAAAAAATGAACATAGGTATACATTTTTGGGACATTGTTTCCAACAAATCAAAGTATTAAGGAGGTTAATTAAGACATTGTTTAATTCCTTGAACAACACATAGAGTCATTGTCAAGACAGCTAGGTCACAAAGACAGGGATTAAGTTCATATTATAAAAGTATAGGCTCAGCAGTTTGTGAAGATCTCTTATATACAATATTGACTACTATGCCTCCATCCAAAGCAAGTTGGGGTCACCTTTTTCTTACATATGCTAGCAAAGTACTTGATTTGTCTCTCTTTCTTGTTGGTGGTTCTTTTTTATTGTCAAGAGTCTGACTGCTGTGATGAGACTCAGAACTTGTTGAAAGTTTGACACCTTGATGAAACCGTCAACAGTAATGTTGACCCTGAGCGGTTACCTGAGCAGTCATATCTTCATGCTTCTTCTAGTTGTCATATTTTGAAATGCTTGTGAAATTAATGGTTAACTGCAATGAACCTTTCAACAAATAGTAGTCTAAATTTGGTGATTTTTCAAATATTGAAATAGCCGGAAAGGAGACATAGGATACAAATAACTGACACAGCCGTCTGGAATGAGGTGTTGTTGATTCGTTGATTGATTTTCTTCTCAACTACTTGATATCAAATCCACCTAATTTCATTCCAGCACAATCAGTATTTTGGAAATTCTTGTTCCTTAATCTCTTACATATTCTAGAAAAACACACATAATTTTTCTCTTTTGTTTATTGGTGTTTTTATAACAACAACATACCCAGTGAAATCCCATTATTGGTGTTTTTAAGATGTAGAAAAAGTCGTCTGCTGTGATGATACCCAGAACTTGTTGAAAGTTTGACACCTTGATGAAACTGTCAACAGTAATGTTGACCCTGAGCGGTTACCTGAGCAGTCATATCTTCATGCTTCTTCTAGTTGTCATATTTTGAAATACTTGTGAAATAGATGTTTAACTGCACTGCACCTTTCAACTAATAGTAGTCTAAATTTGGTGATGTTTTAAATATTGAATAGTCAGAAAGGAGACATAAGATACAAATAATTGACACAACCATCTGGAATGAGGCGTTGATTGATTTTATCTCAATTCTCACCTGCTTGATTTTGAAGCCATCTAATTCATTCAGCACGATCAGCATTTTGTGAATTCTTATCCCTTAATCTCCTAGATGTATTAGAAAAACACACTTAATTTTTCTCTTTTGTTTATTGGTTTTTTTAAGATGTTGAAAAAATCGTCTGCTGTGATGATACTCAGAACTTGTTGAAAGTTTGACACCTTGATGAAACCGTCAACAGTAATGTTGACCCTGAGCGGTTACCTGAGCAGTCATA
>JAJONR010007698.1:0-28416 GCA_029582245.1 Solanum etuberosum
TGAACTAACTGAATGCAATGACCAAGTTTATAACATGCTGAGATTGAAATCTGACTGTAACTGATAACATGGTCAATGCAATAGAATCTGACTGTGAGGGAGCTACTAATAACCGACATAAAACCACATGAGCTAAATGTGGAGTCCGATGTATACACCCCATCGAGAGGACCCAATATACCCTACCAGAGGTATAGAGGCATAACTGACGTGATCACTAAAATGTAATGCCCATAGAGGGGACTTATAAACCTACGGGGGCACGTAGTTTTGGGACTATTCGGGTACGCTGAACCCTAGTCCAACTCGGTGTTAAGTCTACTCCCAACTGATTATGTAAATAACACATTATGACTGAATTTCTGTAATACTGTATAGTTCAAAATACTGACATGCTAACTGAAAATGCAACATTAATGTACTGATAATGAAACATTCGAATCTGAGGCATGTATATCTGAAATAACTAACCTAGCATGTGTAATTCATGAACTAAAAGAACTACATAGCTAGGGTTCTGAGTTTATGAAAGCATATACGCAAAACAATACTAAAATCATGATAATCTGATTAGGAACATTAAAGTAACTAATTCATAATGATCTGCTGAAATTCTAGAACCCTAGGTCTAGATAATATGAAGGGAATCAAGAATCTGACTGAATTCTAGGGACCTAATGGGTGAAAGGAACCTACTAGTGAAATCCCACATACCTGCTGAAAAATTTCATGGAGAAATCTTTCGATTTTGGGGCTGGAACTGATGAAAACTCACTGCGTTCTTGAACTAGGGCTTGGTCGACTCTTTCTCCTTCCTCTAGTTCAACTTGATGAATTTTAGGAGAATGAGTTGGCTTGGGTAAGTTCTAATTTAGTTACTAGGCTAAAACTGATCAAAACCACGTAGTTTAGGGGTTAATCGACGTAGTTTAGGGGTCCAACGCATAGGAAAAAGACCAAACAGCCCATGACTTAAAAGCTGTTGAGGTCAACCGAAGGACTGACCAACGGACCGTGGATGGAACGACGGTCTGTTCTGGTCAACCATCGTTCGTCGTCTGGGGCTGAAAACTGGGGGTCTGACCTACGGCTCTGGACCACGGACCGTGGTCTGACCTACGATCCGTAGGTCCAGACTTAGCTGGATTTCCAGGCTCTTTTCTGGGAGGTGCTACAGATGGCCATCCACGGACCACCAGGACGGACCGTGGGTCACCCTACAGTCCGTGGGTGGTGCCCGTCGGTGGCACCTGCAACTTCTGGAATTCTGCATTCTGGTCTGTCTAGGATATGGGGTGTTATAATGTTCTTCAGCGTACTTCATGTTCTCCTATTACAGTTGGTGCTACACCTCAAGTTCTGGGGCTAGGGTGGAATTTCAGACTCCTAGTTTAGCTTCAGCGCCTTCTTTAGCACCTCCGAGATTCGTAGTACTACCTATTTCTGCTAGTGTAGCCATGTCTATTGCTGAGGAGAAGAGTTTTCAGAGATTTGTCACACTGGCACCCCAAGGTTCGAAGGCACAACTGGAGAGAAAGTTTATGATTTCTTCACCAAGTGCCCGGGTAGGTTGTTTAACCTGGGTATTCTAGAGGCTCATAGGGTGACTTATACTTCTATAAGTTCTCAGGAGTGGTCAAGGAGTGGCGGAGGTAAGTTCTTGCTCGTAGGCCAATCAGTTCTCCTACTATGTATTGGGAGCAGTTCACTGAGGTGTTCCTTGAGAGGCTCGTGCCTATTACCCTGCGAGATTAGTGTAGGGATGAGTTCAATAAGTTAGAGCAGGGCTCTTTATCAGTTTCTGAGTATGAGGATCATTTCCATAAGTTGTCCTGCTATGCCATGTCTAGCATCCCCGCAGAGTTTTAGCGAATTCACAAGTTAGTAAAGGGATTCGCCAGTTATCTTCAGGAGGCCACAACATCATTGGTATTATCAGGTGGTACGTTCTAGAGTAGTGTTGTTGTTCATAATGGTTCAGAATCTTTGTTTGTTTCGGATGTGAAGGCCAAGCAAGGTTTGATCTGATTTCACTTGAGTTGAAGAAAGTGGTGCTTAAAAAGTATGTTGAGGATTTCTCCCAAGGGAGAGATGGTGTGCTTCGATATCAAGGTTGTTTTCGTGTTCCCAATGTTGATGATTTGAGAGAGTAAATTTTATCTAAAGCCCATAGTTCTCAGTATTCCATTCACCTGGGAGCCACCAAGATGTACCGTGACTTGCGGGAGGTCATTTGGTGGAATGGAATGAAGGAGAATGTTGCGAAATTTATGGCTAAGTGTCTTAATTGCGAACAAGTGAAAGTTGAACATCAAACCCCGGGAGTTTTGTCCAAAGATATTAGTAGCCCTACTTGGAAGTGGGAAGATTTGAATATGGACTTTATTGTTGGTTTACCTTGCACTCGGCTATAACATGACTCGATTTGAGTTATTGTAGATCGTATGATGAAGTCGGCTCATTTCATTCCCGTTGAAGTTTCTTATTTAGCGGAATATTATGCTAAGTTGTATATAAGGGAAATGGTTAGGTGGCAAGGAGTGCCCTTATCCATCATCTCTTATCGTGGTACCTAATTCTCTTCTCAATTTTGGAAGTCTTTCCAAAAGGATCTTGGTACTCCTGTCAAGCTTAGTACGATCTTTCATCCTCAAATTAATGGGAAAGCGGAGCGTACTATCCAAACTTTGGAAGACATGTTGAGAGCTTGTGTAATTGACTTCAATGGTAGTTGGGATGATCATTTGTCTTTGATTTAGTTTGCATATAGTAATAAATATCATTCAAGTATTAGTATGGCTTCATTTGAGACTCTTTATGGTAGGAGGTGTAGATCTCCCATAAGTTGGTTTGAAATTGACGAGTTTGCATTGATATATCCCGAGTTGGTTCATGAGGCTATGAAAAAGGTTTGACTTATTAGAGAAAGATTGAAAATGGCTCAAAGTCGACAAAAGTCCTATGCCGATGTTAGAAGAAGAGATCTTGATTTTGATGTTGATTATTGGGTTTACTTGAAAATTTCACCTATAAAGGGTGTCATGAGGTTTGGAAAGAAAGAGAATCTTATTCCCCGATATGTAGGCCCATACCAGATTTTGAGGCATATTTGTAAAGTTGCTTATGAGCTTGATTTATCGTCAGTGCATTCAGTGTTCCATGTGTCCTTATTGAAGAAATCCTTAGGAGATCCGATATCTATTGTACCATTAGATAATCTTGATATAAAGGAAAGTATTTCTTATGAGGAGGTTCCGGTTGAGATTTTAGACCAGCAAGTTTAGAAGTTGAAGAATAAGGAAGTTGCATCTGTAAAGGTGTTGTGGAGAAATCAAATTGTTGAGGGTGCTACTTGGGAATCTGAGGCCGATATGATGTCCCGATATCCTCATTTCTTTCCCTCCACTCCTACTCTAATTATCTTTTAGCACCCTTGTTTAGTTTTTAAAATTAATTAATCTAACTTTGACCGGTAATTTTTTTGTAACAGATCTTAAAGGATGCCTTATACCTTCCCTTTAGGATAAATTAGAACCCTTTCCTAGAATCGCATAAGGCTAAGCAGGCCTTAATTTAGAGT
Source organism: Solanum etuberosum (assembly GCA_029582245.1). Taxonomy (NCBI): domain Eukaryota; kingdom Viridiplantae; phylum Streptophyta; class Magnoliopsida; order Solanales; family Solanaceae; genus Solanum; species Solanum etuberosum. Next base: position 3,581 of record JAJONR010007698.1, read on the forward strand.
TAACTTAGTATCACTTTAGCCAAAAATGGGTGACCTAATTCACCTTTAACATAATTAGGTGGAGACTCTTTAAAATAGCATAAGAATCACCAATATGTTGTACACCCTTTGACCTCGAGTTAAAATGGATATAACAAGACAAATGATGGACATGTGCTGGCCACATGGGCTGATGTATTTGAACTTTAATATTGTTTATAGATGTTATAATATGATTGTTGTTTTTAGTTAAGTTTCAAATAAGGATTGTGTTAAGCATGTGCCAGGCACATGAGCAATTGTAACTACCTTGTGCAGAGATTTCAAAAGGGAAAGAAATTCAACTAAGGCAACAAGAGAGTGTTATGTGCCTTAGTCAATTCATGAATGTCACGACCCAGGGGAACACCCTAGATGTAACATGGCATACAAGACCCCGAGAGGCCTCATATAAGCCACTTAGCTTTCATAGTCAACATAATATAAAATTGGTAAAATTTAAAATATTTCAACAATATCAAAGTTTTTATAAAACGATAGCGGAAGTCTAATACAATTGTCTCAAAATCATCTGATACAAAGATTCTTGGGACACAGCCCATAAAACAATGTTCAAAACTTAAAATCAAAAGAACAGAAGGAAATGGTGGCTAAATCCTTGAAAGCTATGAGGACTCACCAATCTTCAATCTTGCCTTTACTATAGATCCTAGCCACGGGGACGAGAGTCGGGAACGTCGGACCCTACATTTGGATAAGAAATATAGGCAAGAGTACGCGTTAGTACAAGAATGTACAAAATATGATAGCTTGCATAAACATCAAAATAAATATAAGAGTTAGACAATATAAGTCATAAGCATAATCAATGCACATATTAGATCATTTCAACATAAAAGGGATACTTCTTGAAGTAACCTCAATTCATACTTAGCCAAGACATGGGTAATCCGCCACTAGTCTTACTCATCATAGAAGGCAAACTCAAGAAATCATCCAAGCTCATCACCTATCATAACATATTTAGCTTATCTTTTATAGACATGGGGAATCGCCTCTTGCCTTCTTACAAAGGCTCATGGGTATTCGCCTCTTGCCTTACATAAATGGATCACGGGTCCTCGCCTCCATGTCCAACTCATGGGATCATGGGTAATCGCCTCCATGCCCAACATCATGAGACACGGGTACTCGCCTCCATGTCTTTCCATAAGGATCATGGGTACTCGCCTCCATGTCCAACATCATATAAGAACGTGGGGAGTCACCTCTTGTTCCATTCTAAGGAATATGGGTAATCACCTCATATCCTTCTCATTTAGAGGCCATGGGTAATCGCCTCTAGCCTCATCAATTTCTTAGTCTTTTAGCTTAGATTAATTTTAGGTGAGCAATCCTTTCAAGCTAGAATCATTCAATGTGAGAAAGTCTTTCACATTCATACATAATCAAATCATGTGGGAACTATCCCTTCCACAACAATTACATCAATAATCATCAATTCATAACATAAGCTTTACTCTCAAAGCACTACATCTCATAATCATCATATATTCTTCACTCTCAAAGCAATTTATATCATAATCACCTCATATGCTTCAATCTCAAAGTAATTCATAATGTATCTCATTCATCCTATAAGAATACATCTAAATCCATAATTTCTCCTTTCATGGATCAAAATCCATTTACATCAATATCACCTTAGAAACATGGGTTAAGCATGGGTACATGTAAATTCATCCTAAAAATATGTATTCCTATCAATTCATGCATAAACAATCATAATCCAATCATTTGGATCAATATTCATCAATACCCACAACATTAGAAGAAAACCCTAACTCAAATTGGGGAATTTCTACTTTTCAATTGGGGAATCTTAGGGGCTCCATGGATGCAAGGATTCGATGGATGAAAAGCCATCATACCTTACTAACAAAGCCCACAATTTCTTCAGGAATGGAGACTTGACCTTGATCCTAGCTTCAACTCTTTCTTCTTCTTCAAGTTCTAGAGAGAGAAATATTTTCAGAGGAAGACCTTTGATTTTTATTTTGGGTTTTGAACAAATGACTTGAATGAACTAACTTGAGGGTTAAAATCATTTATATAGGGGTCTTATACATAGGCAAAATGACGTAGTATAGAGATAAAACAATTAGAAAAAGACCCAACTACCCCTAACACTAATTGTTGAACCCTGACCCATGACTCAAGACTGACAGACCGTGGACAGACCAACGGTCCATCCTGCACAACATCACTAGATTCAGAGAATTTGGGCCTGACCTACAGACCCCTGGACCACGGACCGTGGACCCACTGACGGTCCGTAGGTCCGGTCTTGGCTCCTGCCCTAGACAACTTTTGGGTGTGCAAATCCACAGACCCACCTACGGTCTGTGGTCCAACCCACGGGCCGTGGTTGGCCTTCGTGGATGGCACCTTGAAGTTTTGAAAAATTGCTACTTCACCCTTGCTCGAATCTGAGGTGTTACATTATCTCCCCCTTGGGATCATTGGTCCTCGAATGAGATTCAAAACATCACTAAACGAAAAGGACTCTAAACTAGAAACCCATCATAAATGCAATTTTATCTAAATGCACACAACCGAGGAGGAAACATCGACTCCAATCTAAACATACTCAATGCATCATGAGGACGGTAGGAACTAGACCTAGCTTCCCAATATGCATGAGATTTCAAAAGTTCTCATGTTCAAGGAGGAACTATCATCTCCAAGCTAAAAGCATGCTCAACATCATCTCATGGATCCGATATGCAATCTATACTCAAAAGCATATATCCAAGGAGGGAATATCAACTCCAAGCTAAGGCTTGTTCAACAATTCATCTCATGAAGTCTATAGGCCACTCATACTCAATGCACAACAACATGAGGAAAATCAATCATGTAAACTCCTTTTCTTTCAAAACATAAGTTTTTCATGAACATGCATAAAATAAGGAAATCATGGGAATATCTGAAACACATGACACCAACACAAAGAGTAAGCCAAGAGGAATTTATTACCTCAAGCTAGAATAGGAGTAGAAGGAAAAAGATGAGGATATCGGGACATCATATCGGTCTCGGCCTCCCAAGTAGCACCCTCAACTAAATGATTCCTCCATAACACTTTCATGGGAGAAAATTCCTTGTTTCTCAATTTCTTAACTTGCCGGTCTAAAATCTCAACCGGAACTTCCTCATAAGAAAGATTCTCATCAACTCCCAAACCTTTTAAGGGAACTATAGATGTCGGATCTCCAACACACTTTTTCAATATAAAGACATGGAAAACCAAATGCACCGATGCCAAATTATTAGGCAATTCAAACTCATAAGCAACCTTACCAACACGTCTCAAAATATGATATGGGCCTACATAAAGGGGACTAAGCTTTCCTTTCTTCCAAAATCTCATTACACCCTTTATGGGTGAAGTTTTTAAGTAAACCCAATCATAAACATCAAACTCAAGATCTCTTCTTCTAACATCGGCATAGGACTTTTATCGACTTTGGGCTGTTCTCAACCTCTCTCTAATAAGTCGGACTTTTTCCATAGCCTCATGAACTAATTCGGGTCCTATCAAGGAAACTTCACCCACCCCAAACCAACCTATAGGATATCTACACCTCCTACCATAAAGATCCTCAAATGGAGCCATATCAATACTAGATGGTAGTTATTATTATAAGCAAACTCAATCAATGGTAAGTGATCATCCCAATTTCCCTTGAAATCGATGACACACTTTCTCAACATATCTTCCAAAGTTTGGATAGTTCATTCCTCTTGCCCATCGGTTTGTGGATGAAAAGCTGTGCTAAGTTTAAATTTAGTGTCAAGACCCTTTTGGAAAGATTTCCAAAACTGAGTACCTCTATCGGAGATAATGGATAAGGGCACTCCATGCAACCTTACCATTTCCCTCAAATACAACTTAGCATCATCTTCCACCGAATAAGAAACTTTGACAGGAATGAAATGAGCCGATTTTGTCATTCGGTCTACTATAACCCAAATCGAATCATATTGTCGCCTGGTGCGAGGCAAACCAACTATGAAGTCCATATTAAAATATTCCCACTTCCAAGTAGGAATACTAATGTCATGGGATAAACCTCCCAGTTTCTGATGCTCAACTTTCACTTGTTGGCAATTAGGACACTTAGCCACAAATCCCGCAATATCCTTCTTCATCCCATTCCACCAATAGATCTCCCACAAATCACGGTACATCTTGGTCGCTCCCGGGTGAATGGAATACTGAGAACTATGGGCTTCTGACAAGATCTGTTCCCTTAAGTCATCAACCTTAGGAACACACAAACGACCTTGATATCTAAGTACACCATCTCCCCCTTGGGAGAAAGCCTCAACAGACTTTTTAAGTACCACTTCTTTCAATTCTACTAAGGTCGGATCAAGACATTGCTTGGCTTTCACATTCGTCACAAAACAAGATTCTGAACCATTTTGAACCATAACACCACCCTAGTAGAGTCCATCAACCGAACACCCAATTGGGAAAATATATGTAGATCTCGTAACAAATCCTTCTTATCTTCTTTTATATGGGCAACACAACCCATTGATAATTGGCTAAGAGCATCCGCTACTAAATTCGCCTTACCGGGGTGATAGAGAACACTCATATCATAATCATTAAGTAAATCAAGCCACCTTCTTTGGCGAAGATTCAGATCCTTCTAATTAAACACATATTGCAAACTCTTGTGGTCGGTACACACATCTACATGCACACCGTACAAATAATGCCTCCAAATCTTTAAGGCAAAAACCACCGCCGCTAATTCAAGATCATGGGTAGGATAGTTCTTCTCATGAACCTTTAGTAGCCTTGAAGCATAGGCAATAACCTTTCCATTTTGCATAAGTACACATTCCAACCCAATTCTCGAGGCATCACAATAAACAACAAAACCATTCGTTCCTTCCGGTAAAGTCAACACCGAAGCCGAAGTAAGTCTATCTTTTAATTCCTGAAAACTCTTCTCACATGATTTAGACCATATGAACTTGGCCTTCTTTTGAGTCAAAGTTGTCAATGGAGAGGCAATCAAAGAAAACCCCTCAACAAACCTTTTGTAATAACCAACCGAACCCAAGAAACTTCTAATGTTCGAAGGAGATAAAGGTCTAGGCCAACTTTTGACCGCATCAGTCTTCTTAGGATCTACCTCAATACCCTTACTTGAAACAATATGGCCAAGAAAAGCTACAGACCTTAGCCAAAATTCACATTTGCTAAACTTTGCAAAGAGTTGTTGGTCCTTGAGAATTTATAGCACAATCCTCAAATGATTGATATGATCATTCTCACTTCTCGAATAAATCAATATATCACCAATGAACACAATTATGAACATATCAAGGTATTATCTAAACACCCTATTCATAAAATCCATAAACACCGACGGAGCATTAGTGTAACACCTCGGAATATAGTAGCCTAAGCAAGGGTCCAAGTGAGTGGTCACACATAAAAAATTTAGCCTTGGCACCCTCTATGAAGGTGCACACGAATCGTGAAGGGTCCACGGCTCATGGTGGTGCCCGTGGATCTTAGGCAGTAGCTAGCCAAGGGAAGCTCACCTCTCACGATCACCATGACGGCTCGTGGTGGTTCCCGTGGAGGTGAGGCAGTGATCCCTACAAAGCTGCCCAAATTGAGACTTTCCCCACGAGCCACTTAACGGCTCGTGAAGGCCACTACGGGCCGTGGGAGAGGTCGTGGTCATGATTTAGGCTTGAGGGGCTAAGTGGTGGAAATCCAAGCCACTGGTAAAGGGACCACGACTGGCACCACGGTTCGTGAGAGCCACCACAGCTCGTGGAGCCCATCGTGGTGGTGGTTCGGCAGGATTTAGTTCAGGGGTTTTTGTGTCTTTTCCGATTTTAATTAAATCAAAGTTGTGTCATTTTAACCAAGCCTAGGACCCCTATATAAGTGGTTTTAACCCCAAAACTCACCCATTCAAGTCATTATTTCCAAAACCCAAAAGAAATCCCAAGTTCTTCCTCTCAAATATTTCTCTCTCTAGAAACTTGAAGAAGAAGAAGGATTCAACCTAAGGTTTCAAGTCAAGTCTCAATTCTTCAATTGAATTAAGCAAGTTTCTTTGAGCTATGATAGTTTTCATCCATGAATTTCTTCCATTCATGGAGTTCCCAAATTGCTCTATTTCAAAGTTAGAATTCCCCAATTGAGTTAGGGTTTTCTTCAATTGTCATGGGTTCTCTTGATTGTTGATTTAAATGATTGGATTATGCTTAGTACCAAGAGGATATTGAGATGGAATCTCTTCCGTTAGTAGAGGCCGGGTTTCTAGAAGCAATCTCCTTATCCCTTACCTATGTACCCCCATAGGATGATTGTCTAGATAGACATTAGCTAGTGGATCCACTTAAGCTAGAAGTTTATGGTTCTACCTTGGCAAGTAGGACAACCCTTTTCGGCGTGGGAGACATCGGGGATCATGTTATAGCTCACATGGTCTCTATGTCGGTTAAGGCTAGTTCCCCACATTAATAATGAACTAAGGTAACTTCAAGAAGTATCTCATATGTGTTCAAAGGTTTTATATGATGTTAGCTTGCATTGACCATGGTTTTATGACTTATGTTTTCTAACCCTTTTATATCATGTTTTAGCTTGGTCAATTGCATGTCATGAAATGAAATGTCCCTTTTTAGCATGATTTAAATGTTTTATGCATAGCTATCATACTTGGTATATTGTTTTGTACTAATGCATACTCTTACCTATATTTCCCCAAATGTAGGGTCCGACAGTTAGGTTTCTCAGTTTCGTGGACAGTGGTTGATTTCGAGATTCCCGAGCTTTGGTGAGTCATCATGCTTTGAGGACGGATGTTCATTGGTTCACTTTCTTTCATGTATTTCACTTTTGGATACGATGTATGGGCTATGCCCAATTTCATTCTATTGTATTAGATGGCTATTGAGACAAAGTGTTTAGACTTCTGCTTTACTTTTATAAAGATTTTTTTTGGACTTGGACTATTGTTTTACTCTTATTGTTCTATTTCTTGTGTTATGAAAGCTAAGTGGCTTGTATGGGGTCCTTCAGGTTTCTATATGCCATGTTACATCTAGGGGGTACCCCTTGGTCGTGACTAACTTGGTAATTAGAGCACAAGGTTTAGAATGGTCCTAGGATGTTTCATAAGCTACGTCTAGTAGAGTCTTGTTCATAAGTGTGAAGTGCACCACATTAATGAATGAGAGGCTACAAGATGATTAGGAAACTCCACTTCTTTCATTACTCTAAAGTCGTGGATAGAGTTTAACTCTATAAGGTCTCTCTCATAATCCTTATTCGATGCTCTACAGGATATGGCTACTCGAAGAGTTTATGCTAGAAGGAATGTGAGGGAGAATGAGGAATAAGAAGCTCCTCCCCAAGCTCCTCAAGTTCCGGTTGATCCTTTGGCCGAGCAAGTTACTAATGTAGAGTTTAGGTCTGTTTTTCAAGTGTTGGCTCTAACCGTGATGGCACAAGCCAATAGGGAGGTAGTGGTCCTCGTGAACCCAAATGTGGGTACGGAGGCATCTACAGTGAGGGACTTCACTAGGATGAATGCTCCGGAGTTTCATGGTTCTAAGGTTGAGGAAGATCCTTAAGAGTTCATTGATGAGGTTTACAAGGTTTTGATGATCATGGGAGTGGCGCCGGTGGAAAAGGCGGAGTTGGCCGCTTATCAACTAAAAGGTGTTGCTCAAACTTGGTAAAACCAATGGAAGGAAGGGAGACCGGAAGATGCGGGTCCTCTCGATTGAGAGAAGTTTAAGGCCATTTTTCTTGATAGGTTCTTTTCCCTTGAGATGAGGGAATCCAAGGTGCTTGAGTTCATTAACCTTCGACAAAGGAGTATGAGTATGAGAGAATATGCTCTAAAGTTTACTCAATTGTCTTAATATGCTCCAACAATGGTTGCCGATTCAAGGGAAATGATGAGTAAGTTGATTTCGGGTGTGTCTGAAATGGTGGTTAAAGAGTGTCGTACTGCCATACTCATTAATGACATGGAAATCTCTCGTCTCATAGATCATGCACAACATATTGAAGAGGAGAAACTTAAGGAAAAGTCTAGGGACACAAAAAGGATAAGACCGATGATGGTATTTTCTCTCATGCAAAGTCTGATGGACATGGTCCTTCTAGATTTCGACAAAGGTTTTCTGGTCAAGGTTCCTCCAATGCTCCTCCTAAGTTCAACAAAGATAGGGTGGCTAACCCTAAGCCTCAAGAAGGGAATATTAGTGGATCTTCATTGCCCATGTCTACTTGTACTAGGGGTGGAAGGAAGCACAAGGGTAAGTGCCTAGACGGCATGGATGATTGCTTCCATTGTGGTAAGAGTGGTCATAAAATGAGGGATTGCCCGATGCTTACCACTAAAGGAAGAGAGGGCAAGCAATCTCCTCCTATTGGTTTGGGTTCCAATGCTCCTAAGCAAAACCGATTCTATGCAGTTCAGATTCGTAGTGAACAAGAGGGTTCTCCCGATGAGGTTACCGGTATGTTGAAAGTTTTCTAACTTGATGTTTATGCTTTACTTGATCCCGGTGCTACCTTATCTTTTGTGACGCCATATGTGGCTATGAGGTTTGATGTGCTCCCTGATGTGTTGTTAGATCCTTTCTCTGTCTCTACTCCTGTTGGTGATTCTATTATGGCTAAGAGGGTCTATAGAAAGTGTCCCGTTTCCTTCTCCCATAGAGTTACTCTTGTTGACTTGGTAGAGCTTGATATGCTAGATTTTGATGTTATCCTTGGTATGTATTGGTTGCACTCATTTTATGCTTCTATTGATTGTAGAACTCGTGTAGTCAAGTTTCAGTTTCCGAATGAGCCTATCCTAGAGTGGAAGGAGGGAAATTCTATGCCTAAGGGTCAGTTTGTGTCTTGTCTAAAAGCTAGAAAGATGATTTCTAAAGGTTGCATTTACCATCTAGTTAGGGTGAGGGATGTAGATTCTGAAACCCCTACTCTTGAGTCGGTCCCCATTGTAAATGAGTTTCCAGAAGTGTTCCCAGATGACTTACCCGGTATTCTTCCTGAAAGGGAAATAGACTTCAGTGTTGACCTTCTCCCAGATACGCAACCTATTTCTATTCCTCCTTACCGTATGGTTCCGGCGGAATTGAAAGAGTTGAAAGAACAAGTGAAATATTTGTTGGATAAGGGTTTCATCCGACCGAGTATCTCTCCATGGGGTGCTCCAGTTTTGTTTGTTAGAAAGAAAGACGGTTCTCTCCTTATGTGTATTAACTATCATCAGTTGAACAAGGTGACCATTAATAATAAGTATCATCTCCCAAGGATAGATGATTTATTTGACCAACTTCAAGGAGCGAGTTATTTCTCTAAGATTGACCTTAGATCGTGTTATCACCAATTGAGGGTGAGAGAAGACGACATTTCGAAGACGGCTTTTCGAACTCGGTATGGTCATTATGAGTTTTTGGTGATGTCATTTGGTTTGACTAATGCTCCGGTGGAATTTATGGATTTGATGAATATGGTGTTTAGAGAATACCTTGACATGTTTGTAATTATGTTCATTGATGATATATTGATCTATTCGAGAAGTGAGGATGAGCATATTGATCATTTGAGGATCATGTTGCAAGTTCTTAAGGACCAACAACTTTTTGCAAAGTTTAGCAAATGTGAATTTTGGTTAAGGTATGTAGCTTTCCTTGGTCATATTGTTTCGAGTAAGGGTATTGAGGTAGATCCTAAGAAGACGGATGCGGTCAAGAGTTGTCCTAGACCTCTAACTCCTTCGGATATTAGAAGTTTCTTTGGTTTAGCCGGTTACTATAGAAGGCTTGTGAAGGGATTCTCTTCAATTGCCTCTCCTTTGACGGCTTTGACACAAAACAAGGCTAAGTTCATATGGTCTGAAGTGTGTGAGAAGAGTTTTCTAGAATTAAAGGATAGACTTACTTTCGCTCAGGTGTTGACTTTACCGGAAGGGACCGATGGCTTTGTTGTTTATTGTGATGCCTCAAGAATTGGGTTAGGGTGTGTGCTTATGCAAAAGGGGAAAGTCATTGCCTATGCCTCAAGGCAACTTAAGATTCATGAAAAGAATTATCCTACCCATGACCTTGAACTAGCGGCGGTTGTTTTTGCCTTAAAATTTGGAGGCATTATTTGTATGGTGTGCATGTAGATGTGTTTACCGACCAAAAAAGTTTGCAATATGTGTTTAATCAGAAAGATCTAAATCTTCGCCAAAGAAGGTGGCTTGAGTTATTGAAAGATTATGATATGAGTGTCTTCTATCATTCCATAAAGGCAAATAAGGTGGTGGATGCTCTTAGTCAGTTATCTATGGGTAGTGTTGCTCATATAGAAGAAGAAAAGAAAGAGTTGGTTCTAGATGTTCATAGATTTGCATGATTGGGTGTTCAATTAGTGGACTCCGCCAAGGGTGGTGTTATGGTTCGCAATGGTTCCGAATCATCTTTTGTGGCGGATGTGAAAGCCAAACAAGATCTTGACCAAATTTTGGTAGAGTTAAAAGAAGCGGTGATTAAGAAATCCGTTGAGGCTTTCTCCCAAGGGGGAGATGGTGTACTTAGATATCAAGGTCGTTTATGTGTTCCAAATATTGAGGACTTGAGGGAACAGATCTTGTCAGAAGCCCATAGTTCACGGTATTCCATTCACCCGGGAGCCACCAAGATGTACCGTGATTTTTGGGAGGTCTATTGGTGGAATGGGATGAAGAAGGATATTGCGGGATTTGTGGCTAAGTGTCCAAATTTCCAACAAGTGAAAGTTGAGCATCAAAAACCAGGAGGTTTGTCCCAAGATATTAGCATTCCTACTTGGAAGTGGAAAGATTTGAATATGGACTTTATTGTTGGTTTGCCTCACACCCGGCGACAACATGATTCGATTTGGGTGATAGTAGATCGGATGACGAAATTGGCTCATTTCCTTCCCTTCAAGGCTTCTTATTCGGCGGAGGACTATGCCAAGTTGTACTTGAGAGAAATGGTAAAGTTGCATGGAGTGCCTTTGTCCATTATTTTCGATCGTGGTACCCAATTCACTTCTCAGTTTTGGAAGTCATTCCAAAAGGGTCTTGGTACTCATGTCAAGCTTAGTACGGCCTTTCATCCCCAAACCGATGGGAAAGCGGAGCGTACTATCCAAACTTTGGAAGATATGTTAAGAGCTTGTATGATTGATTTTAAGGGTAATTGGGATTACCATTTTCCATTGATTAAGTTTGCTTATAATAATAGCTACCACTCGAGTATTGATATGGCTCCATTTGAGGCCTTATATGGTAGGAGATGTAGATCTCCTATAGGATGGTTTGAGGTGGGTGAAGTTTCCCTAATAGGTCCCGAGTTGGTACATGAGGCCATAGATAAAGTTCGACTTATTAAGGAAAGGTTGAAAATGGCTCAAAGTCGGCAAAAGTCCTATGCCGATGTTAGAAGAAGAGATCTCAAGTTTGATGTCCATGATTGGGTTTACTTGAAAATCTCACCCATGAAGGGTGTAATGAAGTTTGGTAAGAAAGGGAAGCTTAGTCCCCGTTATGTAGGCCCATATCAAATTTTGAGACGTGTAGGTAAGGTTGCTTATGAGCTTGAATTGCCTAATGAATTGGCATCGGTAGATCCGGTTTTCCATGTCTCTATGCTTAAGAAGTGTGTTGGAGATCCAACTTCCATAGTTCCCTTAGAAGGGTTGGGAGTTGATGAAAGTCTTTCTTATGAGGAAGTCCCAGTTGAAATTTTAGACCAGCAAGTTCAGAAGTTGAGAAACAAGGAAGTTGCTTTCGTTAAAGTATTGTGGAGAAATCATTTAGTTGAGGGTGCCACTTGGGAGGCCGAGGCCGATATGATGTCCCTATATCCTCATCTTTTTCCTTCTACTCCTACTCTAGCTTGAGGTAATGAGCTCCTCATGGTTTGCTCTTTGTTTTGGTGTCATGTGTTTTAGATATTCCCATGATTTCCTTATGTTATGCATGTTCATGAAAACTTATTTTTTGAAAGTAAATGAGTTTACATGATTGATTTTCCTCATGTTGATTGTGCATTGAGTATGAGTTGCCATAGACTTCATGAGATGAATTGTTGAACATGCTTTAGATATGCTTTTGAGTATAGATTTCATATAGGCTCCATGAGATTGTGTTGAGCATGCTTTTAGCTTGGAGATGGTAGTTCCTCCTTGAAGATGAGAAATCTTGAAATTTCATGCATATTGGGTTGCTAGGTCTAGTTCCTACTTTCCTTATGATGCATTGAGTATGTTTAGCTTGGAGTTGATGTTTCCTCCTTGGTTTTGTGCATCTTGATAAGATTGTATGCATGTTGGGCTGCCAGTATTGAGTCTTTTCTTTCAAGAGGTGTCTAGAATTCCATTCAAGGACGAATGTTCCCAAGGGGGAGATAATGTAACACCTCGAAATATAGTAGCCTAAGAAAGGGTCCAAGTGAGTGGTCACACACCAAAAATTTAGCCTTGGCACCCTCCATGAAGGTGCACACGGATCGTGAAGGGCACCACGGCTTGTGGTGGTGCCCATGGACCTTAGGCAGTAGCTAGCCAAGGTAGGCTCACCTCCCACGAGCACCATGACGGCTCGTGGTGGTGCCCGTGGAGGTGAGGCAGTGATCCCTCCAAAGCTTCCCAAATTGAGACCCTCCCCACGAGCCACTTGACGGCTCATGAAGGCAACTACGGGCCGTGGGAGAGGTCATGGTCATGAGTGGTGGCAAGCTAAGCCACTGGTAAAGGGACCACGGCTGCCACCACGATTCGTGAGAGCCACCACGGCTCGTGGAGCCCATCATGGTGGTGGTTAGGCAGGATTTAGTTCTGGGGTTTTTGGGTCTTTTTCAGTTTTAATTAAATCAAAGTTGTGTCATTTTACCCAAGCCTAGGACCCCAATATAAGTGATTTTAACCCCAAAACTCACCCATTCAAGTCATTATTTCCAAAACCCAAAAGAAATCCCAAGTTCTTCCTCTCAAATATTACTCTCTATAGAAACTTGAAGAAGAAGGATTCAACCTAGGGCTTCAAGTCAAGTCACAATTCCTCCATTGAAGTTAAGCAATTAGCTTTGAGGTATGATAGTTTTCATCCATGGATTTCTTCCATCCATGGAGTTACGAAATTCCTCTATTTCAAAGTTAGAATTCCCCAATTGAGTTAGGGTTTTCTTCAATTGTCATGGGTTCTCTTGATCATTTATTTAAATGATTGGATTATGATCCCTTATGCATTAATTGATTAAATACTATGATTTTATGATGATTTCCCCATGAACCCATGTAATCCCCATGTCTTCAAGTTATGAATCATATGATGTGGGATTTTGATTTATAAAGGAAGAGTTTTATGAAATTAAGCATGTATTGCTAGCTTTACATGAATTTATGATGAAATCCATATCTAACTCATATTTTCTAAATGTTGATGATTGAAAGTGGATTTTGAGCCTTCAAAGGTAAATTATGGAATTATGCATTTTCTTATGAAATCTATGCAAATGTTTTAAGGATGCTTTGAGAGTAAAGTATCAATGATGATGATGATGATATGTTGTTGAAAGGATTTTTCTCATATACACATAAAAGCAAGATGTGAAAGGTTTTCTCACATAATAAGGATTCTAAGGTTGAAAAGGCTTTCTCACCTAATTGAATGAAAGATTAAGAGCTATCCTAATGAACCTAGCTTGGATTGGTTATTGAAAGATACCTTTCCATGGATGATGACTTAGCTTGTATTTGCAAGATGACGTGCCTTTCCAAGGACAGTAAGAATAAGTAAGAAATGACCATTCCGTGTGATTTATGCTTAGCACCGAGAGGATATTGAGATGGAAGCTCTCCCATTAGTATAGTCCAGGTTTCTAGAAGAAATCTCCTTATCCCTTACCTATGTGCCCCCATAGTATGATTGTCTAGATAGACATTAGCTAGTGGATCCACTTAAGCTAGAAGTTTATGGTTCTACCTTGGCAAGTAGGACAACCCTTTTCGGCGTGGGAGACATCGGGGATCATGTTATAGCTCACATGGTCTCTATGTCGGTTAAGGCTAATTCCCCACATTAATAATGAACTAAGGTTACTTCAAGAAGTATCTCATATGTGTTCAAAGACTTTATATGATTTTAGCTTGCATTGACCATGGTTTTATGACTTATGTTTCTAACCCTCTTATATCATGTTTTAGCTTGGTCAATTGCATGTCATGAAATGAAATGTCCTTTTTTAGCATGATTTAAATGTTTTATGCATAGTTATCATACTTGGTACATTGTTTTGTACTAACGCATACTCTTGCCTACATTTCTCCAAATGTAGGGTCCGACAGTCAGGTTTCTCAGTTTCGTGGCTAGTGGTTTATTTTGAGATTCCTGAGCTTTGGTGAGTCATCATGATTCGAGGACGAATGTTCATTATTTCACTTTCTTTCATGTATTTCACTATTGGAAACGATGTATTGGCTAGGCCTAATTTCATTCTATTGTATTAGATGGCTATTGAGACAAAGTGTTTAGACTTCCGCTTTACTTTTATAAGGATATTTTTTTGGACTTGGACTATTGTTTTACTATTATTGTTCTATTTCTTATGTTATGAAAGCAGTGGGTTGTATGGGGTCATTCGGGGTTCTATACGCCATGTTACATCTAGGGGGTACCCCTGGGTCGTGCCAATTAGTCAAACCAAACGACATTACCAAAAACTCATAATGACCATACCGGGTTCTAAAAGTTGTTTTCGGAATATCATCATTTTTCACCCTCAATTGGTGATAACCCGACCTAAGGTCGATCTTGGAAAAGTAACTCGCTCCTCGGAGTTGGTCAAACTAGTCATCTATTCTTGGAAGAGGATACTTATTCTTAATGGTCACCTTGTTCAATTGCCGGTAGTCAATACACATACGAAGTGAACCATATTTCTTTTTAACAAACAAAACTGGAGCACCCCATGGAGAGATATTCGGTCGGATGAAACCCTTATCCAACAAATCTTTCAATTGCTACTTTAATTTCTTAAGTTCTACCGGGGCCATTCAATAAGGAGGAATAGAAATAGGCTGCGTATCTGGAAGAAGGTCAATACCAAAATCTATTTCCCTTTCGGGAGGAATACAGGGTAAATCATCTGGGAACACTTCTGGATATTCATTAACAACGAGGACAGACTCAAGAATAGGGGTTTCGGAATCCATATCCCTCACCCTAACTAGATGGTACATGCAACCCTTAGAAATCATCTTTCTAGCTTTAAGACAAGAAATAAATTGACCTTTCGGCATAGAATTTCCCCCCTTCCACTCTCGGATAGGCTCATTTGGAAACTGAAATCTGACTACACGGGTTCTACAATCAATAGAAGCGTAACAAGAGTGCAGCCAATCCATACCAAGGATAACATCAAAATCTAGCATATCAAGCTCTACCAAATCGACAAGAGTAACTCTATGGGATTAGGAAATGGGACACTTTCTATAGACCCTATGAGCCATAATACAATCACCAACAGGAGTAGAGATAGAAAAAGGATCTAACAACACATCGGGAATCACATCAAACCTCATAGCCTTATATGGCGTCACAAAAGACAAGGTAGCACCGGGATCAAGTAAAGCATAAACATCAAGTTGAAAGACTTTCAACATACCGGTAACCACATTAGGAGAACCCTTTTGTTCACCACGAGTCTGAAGTACATAGAACCTATTTTGCTTGGGAGCACTAGTACCCGAACCACTTGGACCGGATGAAGGATAGGGTTGAGCCCTACGACGACTATCTCCCTCATTCTTAGTAACTGAAGGACAATCTCTTATCTTGTGATCCATCTTACCACAACCAAAACAAGCATTAGAACCCTCTAGACATTTACCTTCATGCTTTCTTCCACACTTGACACAATTAGGCAAAGAAGACCCATTACCACCTCCTTGAGGTTTAGGGTTAGACACCCTCTCTTTGTTGAACTTAGGAGCATTGGAGGAACCTTACCTAGAAAACCTTTGTCGATACTTAGGACGACCATGTCCATCGGACCTTGCATGAGAGAAATTACAATCACCGGTTCTTGACCTCTTTGTCTCCCTAGACCTCTCTTTAAGTTTCTCCTCTTCAATTTGTTGGGCATGAACCATGAGATGAGAAATATCCATGTCATGAACAAGCATAGTCGTACGGCATTCTTTCACTACCAAGTCAGACACACCCAAAACGAACTTGCTCATCCTTGCCCTAGAATCAGCAACTAAAGAAGGAGCATATTTCGACAATTGAGTGAACCTCAAAGCATATTCTTTCACACTCATGTTCCCTTGTCGAAGATTAATAAACTCAAGCACTTTTGCCTCCCTCATCTCAAGAGGAAATAACCTATCAAGAAAAGTGGACTTAAACCTTTCCCATTCTAAGGGACCCCCATCTACCGGTCTTGCTTCCTTCTATTGGTTGATCCAAATTTGAGCAACACCCTTAAGTTGATAAGCGGCCAATACCGCCTTTTCCACCGGAGTCACTCCCATAATAGTCAACACCTTGTCAACTTCATCAAGGAACTTTTGAGGATCTTCCTCAACCTTAGGACCATAGAATTCCAGAGGATTCATCCTAGTGAAGTCCCTCACTCTAGATGCCGTCGTACCCATATTTGGGTTCTCGGGGTTCACAACTTTCCTATTGGCTTGGGCCATCACGGCTTGATCCAACACTTGAAAAATAGTCCTAAACTCCGCATTAGTCACTTGCTCGGCCAAAGGGTCAACCGGAGCTTGAGGAGGAGCTTCTTGACCAATATTTTCTCCCTCATTCCTTCTAGCAAAAGCTCTTCGAGTAGTCATATCATGTTGCCATCGGGTAAGGATTAGGAGAGAGATCTTATAGAGTTAAACTCTATCGCACGACTTAGAGTAATGAAGAAGTGAAGTTTCCTAAACATCTTGTCGCCTCTCATTCATAAATGTGGCGTGTTTCACACTTATGAACAAGACTCTACGAGACGTGGTTTTGAGACATCCTAGAACCTTTCTAAACCTTGTGTTTTGATTACCAAGTTTGTCACGACCCAGGGATACACCCTAGACGTAACATGGCATACAAGATCCCGAGAGGCCTTATATAAGCCACTTAGCTTTCATAGTCAAGATAATAGAAAATCGGTAAAATTTAAAACATTTGAACAATATCAAAGTCTTTATAAAACGATAGTGGAATTCTAATACAATTGTCTCAAAACCATCTAATACAAAGATTCTTGGGACACAACTCATACAACAATGTTCAAAACTTAAAATCAAAAGAACATAAGGAAATGGTGGCTAAATCCTCGAAAGCTATGAGGACTCACCAATCTTCAATCTTGCCTCTACTATAGATCCTAGCCACGGGGACGAGAGTCGGGAATGCCAGACCCTACATTTGGATAAGAAATGTAGGCAAGAGTATCCGTTAGTACAAGAATGTACTAAATATGATAGCTTGCATAAACATATAAATAAACATAAGAGTTAGACAATATAAGTCATAAGCATAATCAATGCACATAATAGATCATTTCAACATAAAAGGGATACTTCTTGAAGTAACCTCAATTCATACTTAGCCAAAACATGGGTAATCCGCCACTAGTCTTACACATCATAGAAGGCAAACTCAAGCAATCATCCAAGCTCATCACCTATCATAACATATTTAGCTTATCTTTTATAGACATGGGGAATCTCTTCTTGCCTTCTTACAAAGGCTCATGGGTATTCGCCTCTTGCCTTACATAAATGGATCATGGGTACTCGCCTCCATGTCCAACTCATGGGATCATGGGTAATCGCCTCCATGCCCAACATCATGAGACACAGGTACTCACCTACATGTGTTTCCATAACGATAATGGGTACTCGCCTCAATGTCCAACATCATAAAAGAACGTGGGGAGTCGCCTCTTGTTCCATTCTAAGGAATATGGGTAATCACCTCATATCCTTCTCATTTAGAGGCCATGGGTAATCGCTTCTAGCCTCATCAATTTCTTAGTCTTTTAGCTTAGATTCATTTTAGGTGAGCAATCCTTTCAAGCTAGAATCATTCAATGTGAGAAAGCCTTTCACATTCATACATAAGCAAATCATGTGGGAATTATCCCTTCCACAACAATTACATCAATAATCATCAATTCATAACATAAGCTTTACTCTCAAAGCACTACATCTCATAATCATCATATATGTTTCATTCTCAAAGAAATTTATATCATAATCACCTCATATGCTTTAATCTCAAAGCAATTCATAATGTATCTCATTCATCCTATAAGAATACATCTAAATCCATAATTTCCCCTTTCATTGATCAAAACCCATTTACATCAATTTCACCTTAGAAACATGAGTTAAGCATGGGTACATGTAAATTCATCCTAAAAACATATATTCCTATCAATTCATGCATAAACAATCATAACCCAATCATTTGGATCAACATTCAATAATACCCACAACATTAGAAAAAAATCCTAACTCAAATTGGGGAATTTCTACTTTTCAATTAGGGAATCTTAGGGGCTCCATGGATGCAAGGATTCCATGGATTAAAAGCCATCATACCTTACTAACAAAGCCCACAATTTCTTGAGGAATGGAGACTTGACCTTGATCCTAGCTTCAACTCTTTCTTCTTCTTCAAGTTCTAGAGGGAGAAATATTTTGAGAGGAAGAACTTTGATTTTTCTTTTGGATTTTGAGAGAATGACTTGAATGAACTAATATGAGGGTTAAAATCATTTATATAGGGGTCTTATACATAGGCAAAATGATGTAGTGTAGAGATAAAACAATTAGGAAAAGACCCAACTACCCCTAACACTAACTGTCGAACCTTGACCCACAACTCAAGACTGACGTACCGTGGACAGACCAACGGTCAGCCCTGCACAACATCACTAGATTCAGAGAATGTTTTCCTGACCTACGGACCCTGGACCATGGACCGTGGACCCACCGATGGTCCGTAGTTCCGGTCGTGGCTCCTGCCCTGGACAACTTTTCGGTGTGCAAATCCACGGACCCACCTACGATCTGTGGTCCAACCCACGGGACGTGGTTGGCCTTCGTGGATCGTACCTTGAAGTTTTAAAAAAAGGCTACTTCGCCCTTGCTTGAATCCGAGGTGTTACAATAAAGCTCTCCCTTTGTTTAATATTGATATTAATAAAGGTTGGGAATTCATTCTTATATGTTTTGTGTGTTATTACGTTACTACACTGCCTAAAAAGAAAGAATGGTCTAACTACTTAGATAGATTAGAGTGTGTTGTGAGGCTAATGTTAGACGTGTGTTGTTGACTGCCTAGCAGTGGTATCGAGTAACACCTTGTTTGGATGGTTGTTTCCCGTTGTGTTGTATTGTATTGTATTATATTTTTAGTTAAAATACAATGTTTGTTTTGATTGTTACTTAAATTATATCGTTTAACTCCATCGTTAGGTAACAATGAAAAGACTCATTTTATGTAACAACCTATTTGGTGTGATTGCGCCATTATTTAATATTTTCTTCTCATTTTATATCTATTTATTATTTAATAATTATATTTCATCTTTTACCCTACCTTTTCATAGTAGATCCACCTCGTACCCTACTTTTCTTGTAGGTTTATCATTCAAATTATGGATTTGTGATATTATGTAAAGATGGAGAACGATACAATCTGTACAAATATTGTATTATCAAAACAATACGGTACGATACAATACAACACAGCACAACACAATAAGACACATTATGAAACAATACTTAACAACAATCCAAAAAAAAGTGTAAGAAAATAACCCCTATATAAGGTTCTTGAAGTATCTTTTGCAGTCTCTGAATTATGGGTTCTCAGAGAATACTTCTTAGGGAATGTTTTATATGGGTTTAAATCTTGTGAATCAATTAGTGTCAACAACGAATCCAAGGGTTGTTTCATGAATAAGACCTTAACCAGAGTTAAAACTTTGCTAGATAAGGTGACCGAGCACAATTAGACTTGGTATTCATGTGATTCTAGTGGTGGTGTTTCATATGAAACTCACTCTTTGAAAAATCTGATCAAGGAGAACTAAAAGAGGGATTGGTTGATCATGAACACCAACATCTACTTACTATCCAAGACGTTCACTAAAGTATTTTGAAGAAAGTGAATACGGTCAAAGAAGTTCAAGTAATGTTGTAGGTTAACTATCTACAACAGGTAAATGAATGCTACGAAGCTCCTCCAATGCAGTTTGAGGATTCCAGTTATATCAACAATGCTTAGGGTGGTTATCATTAATAGAACTGATTGAGTCTGGATTACAAAAATCAATAAAGACCTCTTCTGAATAGTCTTGGGTGGAGAAAGTTTGGCCTGCTGCTCTGGTAAAGGTTCCCTCCATGAAGCACCTAACCGCGGCCAAGTCTATAACACCTTGGGAATCAGTAAGTAAGTTGGAAGCGGAAAAATTGTAGAAAAGTTGTTGGTGTCAGTTTGAATGAGACCATTTATGGTCTGTAGAAGGACTTACGGTCCGTAGATGGTGGTCGTAGAAGCTGAGTTGGAAAAATTGAAAATGTCAACTCCCATATGAGTACCTACATACCAACAAGACGGACTGTAGGAAGTTATATGGGCCATAGATCAGGGATCTTAGATGAGATCTAGACTCAGTGAAATTATGATGAATCTTAGGTTCCACAAAAGGGACCTACAGGTCGTATGTCGATCTACGGGCAGTAGACCTTAGCTCTTGGAAATTGACCTGAAAAATTGTCTCCAGTACTCTGTCACGACCCAAAAATGGATGTGATGGCACTTGTCTATTCCCACCAAGATAAGTCAGCCTCAACTCAAATAAAATAAAATAAATGTCGAAAGATAAATTAAGAACAAGATAAAAGCGGAAAACTTATTATTTATATTAACACCCTAAAACCTAGTTGTCACGTGTACAAGGCACTAATACATAAAGTGAAAAATTAAGAAATAAGTACAAGTCTCAGGTCTTTGTTTCTCAAATAGAACAATGCATAAAAAGAAGAACTAGAGGGCCCCGGGAGAACAAGCAGCTACCTCTCTACAATTCTTTGATAAGCCTCGGAGATGGGAGAGAAAGAGAAATTACATGATACCGGGCTCGAAACCTACACAAGTGTAGAAGCAAGGAGTGAGTACCAACAACACGGTACCCATCAAAAACCTAATAAACAAAGCAACTAGCTAGAAATTAAATACTCCTTTCATCCCAATCGAACCTTCTCAAACTACAACCTACACAGAAATCAGCCCAACCTAATAGTTCTATAATACACAGCTCACAAGGCTCAATAATCACGGTCCAATAGTCACAATTCAACAACCAACACGTATCAAGTAAGTCAATCTCAAAGTCAAGTAGATCAATCACACGTAACAAATGCATCAATAATAGTTAACAAGTAAGTTCAACATAAGCATAAAAATACATCAAATCACAATAATCAAACTCTTGCCATAACCATTTCCCATCGGCTTTATATCATATCACTAGACGTAACCATTTTCCATTGAATTTATATCATATCACTAGCCGGAATCATTTCCCATCGACTTTATATCATATCCCTAGTCGGAACCATTTCCCATCGGCTTTATATCACTAGCTAGAACCATTTCTCATCGGCTTTATATCATATCATTAGCCGGAACCATTCCCATCGGCTTTGTATCACTAGCCGGAACCATTTCACATTAGCTTTATCTCATATGTCTCATCACGGTGTACAACAATCAATGCACAAAGCAAGTTCACACCATAAGAAAAAGACAACAATTCAAGCAATTCAAGTCTACATTAATGCTATCAAGCATTTCATCAATCAATCAAATAAGGGCCACAACATGGCAATTCATAAAGCATTATGATCAACACATAGCCTTTTCTTTAATCCTCTTTTTCTTCATTAAGATTAATCAAAAAGAAAAATGAATCCCACACCTCATTCCCATTACCCCCAACACACACACAATGAAGAGCAATACACGAATTCTACTAAATTATAAGGTTTAGGAGATCATTCGCCTCAATTCTACCAACTAGTCACTTCAAGACTTGAGTCTTCCCTTTTCGACCAGTGTCCAGAGCAACACAATCTATATCAATCAAGTAATTACAATAACTTTTCAGAAATAACAATACCCACACCATATACTTTGAAAAATGGGTCAATCAACTCAAAATCCAATTCCAAAAAATGAAGTTTGGATCCAAAATTCTTTACTTGAAATCATTATCCAAGGCATTTGGAACCCACTGGTGAAAACCATTTCAAAAAAGAACTTAAAATCAGCTCCCAATCTCCATTTTAGTTTAGAACTTGAGTTCTTGAAAACCCTTGTCATTTGCCAAATAAAATCCCAAGTTTTAACGTTGAAATCCATAAATAATCAATGTGAAAAGAAATTTTAGGATCACAAAAGCTTACCCAAATGATTTAGCGCAAGAAATCCTTTCAAAATCGCCGCCAAGGGTTTTGCCAAGCTCAAAATGGAAAATGGGAATTAAACCCCAAAATTTTAGACCAAAAGCTCCTCTCTGATGTCGCAAAAGCGAGCCCCACAAAAGTCAAGGTCTTCGCTTACAATCAGACCTTCACTTTTGCGAAGGTCGCAAAAGCAACCAACCCATCGAGATCGCGATGGTCAGGCCACCTGGCCCTTCATTTCTTGATAAGACCTTTGCTTTCACAAAGGTCGCGAAAGCGGCCATTCCTTCACAGACGCAAACACAACAGATTCCAAACACCAAAAAATTCAGCCAACTCTTAGAACATCGAAAGGACCCTTGATATTTGTTTGGAACACCATACACACAATATGCAAATCAATTATACTCAATGTTCCGGAATCAATGAAACCGTCGAACCACAAATCTAAGGTCTCCATGACCCGACATCCGTGAAAACTATAAGAAACCAACACAACGCCTAAAAAGGAAAAATCAAGTTCGGGACCTCTCAAAAATTAACAAAGACCTCACCTAGGCCTAATATCATCCCCTAAATCAAACGAAACTCTCAGAATTCTGATCTGAGCATCAGAACCCCGAATGTTGACCAAAGTCAACCCAAAGGCTAAATTTCCAAAATTTTCCAAGTTACGATCTCATATCCTCAAAAAGACTCCAAATCTTAAACTGACAACTCTCTTAGACTAGATCCCACATTCTTGGACTGATGGAATCGATGGAATTCTATTCCGACACTCGAAACTCCAAAAGACATTGAAAACCACTTTCTTAACAACATTAGCCTTTCAAACTCAAAACTCACAAAATTCTCAACCTTAAACTCAAAGTTTGAAAGTTAACTTTCAAAGCTCAATCATAAAAGACTCGGGGTCAAAATTGGGAGGGGCAAAATGGTAAATTCATAGACTTTTCAAAAATGACCAATTAGGTCATTACATTATCCACCACTAAAAACCATATTTTTCCTCGAACATAAAGTAAAAGAATGTGCATGAAGCCTCCAAAAGCAAAGGATATCGGGCACACGTATCTGACTCCATCTCCCATGTCGGCTCACCAACTAAAGGTGCTTCTGGTGTACCTTTACTGAAGAAATCTCCTTCGCCCTAAGCTTTCGGACCTACCTATCCAAAATGGCTATAGACTCCTCCTCAAAAGATAAGTTTGGAACCAACTTAACTGAATCAAGAGAAAGTACATGGGACTTATCCAGCACGTACTTCTGAACCATGGAGACATGAAATACATGATGCACAACTGATAAGCTAGGTGGCAGGGCCAACTTATAGGCCACTTCTCACATACGACTCAAAATCTTAAAGGGTCTGATAAATCTAGGGCTAAGCTTTCCCTTCTTTTCGAACCTTATCACACCCTTCATGGGTGACAGTCAAAGATAAACATGATTACCCTCCATGAACACTAGAGCTCAAACTCTCCAATCTGCATAAATCTTCTGTCGACTCTAAGCTGTCA
Source organism: Solanum etuberosum (assembly GCA_029582245.1). Taxonomy (NCBI): domain Eukaryota; kingdom Viridiplantae; phylum Streptophyta; class Magnoliopsida; order Solanales; family Solanaceae; genus Solanum; species Solanum etuberosum. The sequence goes on from JAJONR010007698.1 coordinate 27,650, forward strand.
ACAGTCTACATTGGATAACACGGACATGCTCCATAACATCTATAAGCATATATGTATCTAATGGATCCATCTCAGATAAATCAAACCAATCGATCAGAGACCTACACCGTCTGCCATACAACACCTCAAGTGGGGCCATATGAATATTTGAATGGGAACTATTGTTGTAGAAAAACTCTGCTAAGGGCAAATACCGATCCTATCTACCACTAAAATCGATAACCCAAGCTCGGAGCATGTTCTCCAATACCTGAATCGTTTGCTCGGACTGACCATCTGTCTGAGGGTGAAAATGTGTACTCATATCTAACTGAGTACCCAAGCCATGTTACAATGCCTTCCAGAAATGGGAAGTGAACAAAGAACCTCGATCAGTGACAATAGAAATTAGGACTCCATGTAGTCACACAATCTGACTGATATAAAGCTTGGTCAACTTCTCCATTATATACTTCACTCAAACTGGGATGAAATGGGTGGACTTGGTCAGCCTGTCAACAACTACCCAAATGCAGTCATAACCACCCACGGTGGTATGTAGTCCTACAACAGAGTCCATAGTAATTTGTTCCCACTTCTAAGAGGAATAGGCATATTTCTAGATATATCTCTGGGTTGTTGGTGCTCTCACTTGACCTATTGGCAAGTCAAACACCTCGAAACAAAATATGAAATATCCCTCTTCATCCCACACTACTAATAGTGTTGGCTCAGATCATGATACATCTTTGTTGCCCCTAGATGGATGGAATATCTGGAACAATGGG
>JAJONR010007699.1:0-30675 GCA_029582245.1 Solanum etuberosum
AGAGTTATGGTCATTTGAAGTTGACCTAAAACTCATAACTTAAGCATAACTTGCAAAATTTCAGATTTTGCTATTTCCAATTTAGTTCTTTTTGGAACTCAAGGTGATACATCTAGTGACCTTAAAACTTAAGAAATTTTAAATTTCCTCGGTAAAATCCTACTCACAATGAAGGATGGTTCGAGTCTTAGCTCAAAAAAATTCTGGGGTGTTACACATGTTGTGTTTAGGTTCTTCCTACTCTTACTCTGTTCTATCGAGCTTTTAAAATTTCTAGTGTTTTTTTCCTTCTATTTTGTAGTATTCTACTTTTTTCCCAAATTTTGAATTAGTGCACATTCAATCATATGTTACTTTAAAAACCATCAAGATTCTTTAGAAAAGTGTAAAAATTGAGTTACTAGTATTATAGTGCATATTCAGAAGATAAATAAAATGACATCGTCGATTTTTTTAGTTCATTTAAATCAATTTACTAGGTTAATCATTTGTAAAAAAACAAAATTATGAACCAATCAAATAAGTTTTGTTTAGTTTTGATCTCTTTAGAATCGACTTGAAAATAGTAAGAAGGAGATACAATGAAATTAAGAGAAAAAATTCAATTAAATAGATTTTATTAAAAGAATATTCGCAACTTTTAAATTTTTCCATACGATTAATCTTAAATTACTTTATTTTATATAATAGTTTTCTAATTCAATTTTAAATTTAATAACAATTCATCATTTTCTCAAAGAGTTTCTTTGAGTTAGTACATGAGAAGAGAGTTATGTAGAAATAAAATGAGCAATATAAATAAGAAGAATAAAAGACAAAAATATAAAAACTGTGGCTAATAAATTTTAAAAAAGAAATAACATAAAAAGAAAAATAATAAAAAAACAAAAATAATACAATTTTAGATTGAATCCAAAAATAATGAGGCCTTTTATTGGGTATTCTAAGCCCAAAACCTGAGCCCATTTCAGCCTTTTCAAAGCGAAAAAAAAAGGTTAAAAATATTGCACTTATCGAGAATCAAACTCGGAACATTCAGGTTAACAATGAACCCCCTAGCCAGTGAGCCACGCTCCTCTTTAGATGTTGAGAAGGTTCATTTTACTATCTATACGCTTAAAACCAGAAGTATACCTTATATATACAGTGTAATTTTTCGACGAGTGGGTTCACCTCCCGCATGTTCGATATCTGCATTAGAGTTCGATTAATCCGGATCCACATTGTGTAAGGCCTTGACCAAATTGTATATCCTCACACTCCTAAAAAAATATCGTGATTTAGCATGTAAAAAAAGAGAAAATTTCAGAAATACCAAAGATAATAGACATAATAAGGCTCTATATATAGCTATAGTTTCGGTAATTACGCTTCATAACTATCCTTTGATATGGCGATTGCGGTTTGTATATTTGACTTGTAAATATACAAACAGGGTAAATATATACAAATTTTGTATTTATACATTTAGGAATTTTCAAGAACTCCGTTGGTATATTTTGGTTGCCAATATACAAACAGGGTAATTTATTATGAATTTTACATAAATCCTATATAAATAGCTAGGGTAAGAATATACAAATTCTGAATTTATACAATCATGAATCGAATTATAAAAATTCTAGATTTATACAATAAGGGACTGAAATATACAAATTCTTTATACAATTAGAAAATTGAATAGCAAAATTTCGTGAAATGTGATCTTCTCAAGTACAATGGTCAACAAATTAATATAAACAAGTCTTTTATTTAATAAATGCTCATTTTTAAGTAATATTCAAAATAATAATCTGAACATATAGATTACATCAAACCGTAACCGAATTCACAAAAAAAAATAAAAAAAATCAATTGACGCTGATTGTGATTTGTGAATGTGACAAGTCGTTACTACTAGCAATGACTTCCTCTTTCATTACTTCATTATTTCCATATCCCTCTTCTTTGTTCTCAGTTACTCATCATACAGGCATGATAGTCTTCAACTGCACAAAAATTGTGCGGAGAACTAGTAAGAATTGTGCCTGCCATCCAATTCTTGACGCATGGCGATTCAAAATACTAGAATTTATACATGGTATTGTTTTTCTCACACTACTAAGAAAATCAAGAATATTAAGCATGCAAAAAAAATCAAATTAAGGTTCGATAGAAGAACCATTCAAATATATATATTTATCAAGAAAGCTCGATATTAACAAGAATTAGACTTGTGCTTTATTACCAGGTCCACCATAAAGAACATAAAGCAAATTGTTTGAACCTTCCAATAGATATTTGAATAGAACTTTATATGCAAAAATATTATCAGTATACCAAAATATATTATGTATTCCTACTGAATCTCCTTCCTCATTTGAAAATGTAATGCTCCTACAATACCCATCAAAAGAAGAATTTCCTATGGGAAAATAGCTTGAACCCATGGGGGGTTCAGGTACACCTGGTGGATTATATACTGATCCTCCCCACTCAATTTTGTTAGCAAATTGTGCCAACTCAGTGAAGATAATATTTGGCCAATAACCAACTAGTTCATACTTTTGTCCCAATAGAATCCACCAGTGTCCATAGGCTTCATCCTTATAAATGTACATTACGATCTCCCATGTATGGACTCCACGTTGTGTAATGTTCTCGAATGAACTATCAAGGGGTATATCAGGGTTTACTTGCACAAAGCCTGGGCATAATGTATTGAAACATTGGGTTTCACCTATCTACAAAACTTAAAAAGACATATCTTTAGTGGCATAATCAAAATTTCTAGTAAAACATGAAGAAATAAACACACAAACAAGTCAAAGAAAATTCAAACACTTATTGTATATACATACGTAGCTCCGCCCCTGTATATATGATATTTGACTCTTGTACATGAAGGGAAATTATATATAGCTAATCCAATAGACAAAGTAGCTTCATCAGAGTACTAAGACAAGTTACCTGATAATGTATGAAAAGTCTAGTTTTATTATCCCCATATAATGTTGGATCTACCTGAAATACGAAATAACAATATTGTAATAAATGCGTATGAATTTATATTAAGACCTATAATTGACATCTTAGAGACTTTTTTCTATGAAGCAACTAAATTATGTATGGAAAAGATTAGTTATACTTACCCTCCATCCAACTTGTAAGATTTCTGATCCTTTTTCAATTCTTATTCGACTAGCACTACTTTGTTTGCCTTCAACGTGAGGATTGAACAAACTAGTTGCCATTCCAGCTCCCGTATACTTTGTAGTTGACTCTTTTGGAGTTCGAACTATTGCACGCTAAATATAAAAATAAATTTTTTATTAACTTTTACAAATTATATATCAAAAAAGTATGGCTAGCCCTAAAAGACAAATGCATAAACCTTGAAAGCACAATTTTATATTTTGAAAGGGAAAAAAATATTCCAAATTGTAAATTAAACTTGTTGCATTTGATATTTCAAATCAAACTAAAATAAAAGGATAAGAAAAATGGAAATATGACAATATTTTCATAGTTATATTATACCTTATATCCATAAGAAGGCATGTAGCTTGCTTTTTGCTCACTATTGTTATTGCTCTGCAATATATGAGTTTTGCCACAACAATTGAAACTAATTAAACTTTTTTATGAAATCTTAAATTGTTCATAAATTATTTTATGCCTACAGATTTGTCGAAGTTGGCAGGTTCTGGTGGTGGCAAATCTCTTTGTCTTATAAGATCATCCTTTGTGATTCTCTTAATGGGAACAGTTCCAGAAGGACAACCTCCATCTTTTGACCATATTGTCAGTAACCTATTACTTGTTGAATCATATGAATTTTGCTTTATCATAGATAAAGTAGGTTTCATCTGTTTATCAAAATATTTAATTGGATGTTAATAATATCATATATATGTGTACAAAAACAATTAAAGTAAAAAGAGAGTAGAAATATGCCTTAGGATGAAAATTATGGTCCTTCAACAATGGGTGATCAAATGCATGTTGTTTGTAAAAATCAACACAGTCGTATGTATCTCCATATTTAGTCTGTGAACAAAAAAAATCATAAATAAGATACCTAAATTATAGTAGTTATACATCTTGCTATTCAATAAGTACCTTTTAAATACAAAACAATATAACAAAAATAAATTTTCGTAGATCATAACATTACTATTATTATTTTTTAAAAAATATTTTGGCATTCGAATTTGAAAAGTCTAAATTGGTTTTGATATACGCATTGTTATGCCTTGTGTCAAAAAAAAACTATAATGTAGAGGGTTCAATTTTCAAATACAATAAAAAAATTAAAGAAAAAATCCATGTGAAAGAGGAATATTATCAAATAAAAATAATAAATATCTCGTGAGACTTATAAATACTATATATGAACAAAAATCAAATACCTTAACTGTTTTGATTGCTGGTTTATTCAAAAGTTTCAGTTGTTTTTCTAGCTCCATATCTTCCAATTTAGATGACTCTTCTTCGCCTTGGACTCCATTATAACTTAAAAATAAACATAACACTAATAAAATTTGTCCAACAATTCTTTGATTCATCTTTTTGCAAGTATAAGGACTTTGCTACTATGAGGAAGGTGTTATATAAGGCTAGGTATGGAAAAGATTTAAAGTAATTTACCATATAAAATATTGAATATAATTGATGTAATTTTCTCTAGCATGGTCAACAAAATGTTCAAAAAGTTATCTTTATTTAATAAAATAAATAAATGTTGATTGCTCTTTTTAAAGTAGAATTAAATCTGAAATTGAATTCTGGTATATTAAGCCCAAGAAGTAAGAAAACAAATGGCCCTTACCTTAAGTGGGCTTGAGATTGTTATCAGAGTATATTGGGATACAAAATCTCACTAGTTTAAAATCTAATTATTTAAATACACTCTAGTTTACAATATTATGAATCTTATCAAATTTTGGTGTATTAAAATACGTCAAGATACATGTATCTCGAGTTACATGAGGTCAAAATTATGTGTAATTTGTTTTAAATACATTCTATCCAAGTGAATTCGCATGTATTTGGAATAGATAGAGAGATTTGTAATTCTCTTAATCGGACAGTTCCTGAAGGGCACCCTCTATCTTCTGACAGATGTGTCAATGAGTTACTAGAGTTGGAGGCACTTGAATTTTGAATTATCCTCAATAAATTAGGTTTCATCTATCCAATAAATTATTGAATTGTAAGTCAATAATATCATATCCTTGTCATAAAAAAAATTAGAAGGAAAAGAGAGTAAAATATGTCTTAGGATGAAAATTATGATACTTTAACCGCGGATGATCAAATTCAGGTTGTTTGTAGAAATCTACACAATTCTTTATATCTCCATATTTAGTCTGTGAATTTTTTTTTATCAAAAGAATAACAAAAACTAATCTAAGGCCATTTAAAAAAAAAAAAAACTTTGAACATGATGAGGAAAGCATTATATAGTGGTGAAGAAAATATTAAGTTGACTACTATAACAAGAAATTCAATTAATGTAATCTTATGAATCATGATTATTCAAAATCTACAAAGACTTTTATTTAATAAATGTTGACTATTCAATTTTAAGGGATATCCAAAAATAACAATTTGAATATAAATTTCATCAGAAACAAAATTTAAAAAGATTTTCAGTTGCGCGTACACGGTAGCTGACGGCGGCAATGATTTTCTTATCGATTATTGTAGATTAATAAGACCCAAAACTGCAAAATAAAGCGGCTTGTTAATTTTTGATGGTTGGGTCCAACTATTTTTTTTAATTGGTGTTCGATTAGATCAAAATTCGCACCGAAAATTTTTACATTGAGAAATAAAGTGTTGCCTAACAAAAGCGACTCGATATTGAGGAAACACGAAAGGTCTAACTAGTTATGTCACTTGGATATATTGAAGTATATTAATCCCATGAAGTAAGAAAGAAATAGGCAGTAGGCCTTTATGTTTTAGATCAACTGAAAAAAATATTAATCATAGATTAATAGTTATAACATGAGTATTTTGCCAACATAATCCTTAATTCCTTCCAAATCTTTTATTTTTTTGGATCTCAATACTTTTAAGATTCAAAATTTGCACCAATTATTCCGATAGATAAATAGTAACATTGTCACTTGATTAATGAATATATAACAAAAAAATCATGAAAAAGAGAACTCATAGAAAAATGAATCTAGCCTTTAAAAGTTCTTCTACCAATCTCCATTTCTAGAACCTTTTTTTTTCATCCCAGGTTTGATATCTGCATTAGAGTTCGATTAATCCTGATCCACATTATGTAAGGCCTTGACCAAATTGGATATCCTCACACTCCTAAAACAATATCGAGATTTAGCATGTAAAAAGAGAGAAAATTTCAGAAATAACAAAGATAATATACATAATAAAACTCTGTAGCTATAGTTTCGGTAATTGCGCTTCATACCTATAGTTTTCTTTGATATGGAGACTGCGGTTTGTATATTTCGCTGGCGAATATACAAACAGGGTATATATATATATATACAAATTTTGTATTTATACATGTAGGAATTTTTCAGAACTCCGTTTGTATATTTCGCTTGCCAATATACAAACATGGTAATTTATTATGAATTTTTCATAAATCCTATACAAATAGCTAGGGTAACCATATACAAACTCTGGATTTATACAATTAGAAACCAAATTATACAAATTCTAGATTTATACAATCAGGGATCGAAATATACAATTAGGAAACCGAATAGCAAGATTTCACGAAATGTAATCTTCTCAAGTACAATGGTCAACAAATTAATATACAAAATCCTTTTATTTAATAAATGTTAATTGCCCATTTTTAAGTAATATTCAAAATAAGAATCTGAACATAGATTACATCAATGTAACGAAATTTATAAAGTTTTTTTTAAATTGACGATGATTGTGAATGTTGGATTCAAAATACTATAATTTATACATGGTACTGTTTTTCTCACACTACTAAGAAAATCGAAATTATTAAGCATGTAAAAAAATGCAAATTAAGGTTCGATAGAAGAACCATTCAAATATATATATATATATTTATCAAGAAAGCTCGATATTAACAAGAATTAGACTTGTGCTTTGTTACCAGGTCCACCATAAAGAACATAAAGAAAATTGTTTGAATCTTCCTCAAGATGTTTGAATAGAACTTTGTATGCAGAAATATCATCAGTATACCAAAATACATTTTGTATTCCTACTGAATCTCCTTCCTCATTTGAAAATGTAATGCTCCTACAATAAGCATCAAAAGTAGAATTTCCTATGGGAAAATAGCTTGAACCCATCGGGGGTTGAGGTACACCTGGTGGACTATATACTGATCCTCCCCACTCAATTTTCGTAGCAAACTGTGCCAACTCAATGAACATATTATCAGGCCAATAACCAATTAGTTCATACTTTTGTCCCAATAGAAGCCACCAGTGTCCATAGGCTTCATCCTTATAGATGTACATTGGGATCTCCCATGCCTTCACTCCACGTTCTGAAATGTGCTCAAATGAACTTTCAACAGGTAAATCAGTGTTTACTTGCACAAAGCCTGGGCATAATGTATTGAAACATTGGGTTTCACCTATCTAGAAAACATATTTTTAGTAGCGTAATCAAGATTTATACTAAAAGGGTTTAAAGATTGTCCATAATATTTAAACTTCTTGTACATGAAGGAAAATTATATATAGACATAGTAGCTTCATGAATGCGATATTGAAATCATTAAAGTACTATGATAAGCTACCTGACGATGTATGAAAAGTCTAGTTTTATTATCCCCATATAATGTTGGATCCACCTGAAATATGAAACAATAATATTGTAATAAGCGGGTATGAATTTATATTAAGACCTATAATTGACATCTTAGAGACATTTTTCTATTAAACAATTAAATTATTTATGGAAAAAATTAGTTATACTTACCCTCCAACCAGCTTGTAAGATTTCCGATCCATTTTCAATTCTTATCCGACAAGCACTACTTTGTTTGCCTTCAACATGAGGATTGAACAAACTAGTTACCATTCCAGCTCCCGTAAACTTTGTAGTTAACTCTTTTGGGGTTCGAACTATAGCACGCTAAATAAAAAAATAAATTTTTTATTAACTTTACAAATTATATATCCAAAAAGTATGGCTAGCCCTAAAAGGCAAATGCATAGACCTTGAAAGCACAGTTTGATATTTTGAAAGGGAAAAATATTCCAAATTATAAATTAAACTTGTTGCATTTGATATTTCAAATCAAACTAAAATAAAAGGATAAGAAAAATGGAAATATGACAATATTTTCATATATAGGTATGTACCTTATATCCATTAGAAGGCATGTAGCTTGCTTTTTGCTCACTATTGTTATTGTTCTGCATTAGATGTATTGCAATATATGAGTTATTTTGCACATATATGTATAAATTATTCAAGTAAAAACATTAAATTGTTCATAAATTATTTTATGCCTACAGATTTGTCGAAGTTGGCAGGTTCTGGTGGTGGCAAATCTCTTTGTCTTATAAGATCATCCTTTGTGATTCTCTTAATGGGAACAGTTCCAGAAGGACAACCTCCATCTTTTGACCATATTGTCAGTAACCTATTACTTGTTGAATCATATGAATTTTGCTTTATCATAGATAAAGTAGGTTTCATCTGTTTATCAAAATATTTAATTGGATGTTAATAATATCATATATATGTGTACAAAAACAATTAAAGTAAAAAGAGAGTAGAAATATGCCTTAGGATGAAAATTATGATTCTTCAACAATGGGTGATCAAACGCATGTTGTTTGTAAAAATCAACACAGTCGTATGTATCTCCATATTTCGTCTGTGAACAAAAAAATCATAAATAAGATATCCAAACTATAGTAGGTATACATCTTGCTATTCAATATTATGCACCTTTTAAATACAAAACAATATATTAAAAGTAATTGTTTGGCGATCATAACATTGCAATTATGAAGAAAAAAATATTGACATTCGAATTTGAAAAGTCCAAATTGGTTTTTTATACCCCATTGTTGCCTTTTGTCTGAAATTTGCAAAAAAATAATAATAAAATCTATAATGTAGAGGGTTCAATTTTCAAATACAATAAAATTAAAAAGACATAAACGTAAGAACAATAAATATTTAGTGAGACTTATAAATACTATATATGAATAAAAATTAAATACCTTGACTGTTTTGATTGCTGGCTTATTCAAAAGTTTCAATTGTTTTTCTAACTCCATATCTTCCAATTCGGATAACTCTTTTTTGCCTCGGACTCCATTATAACTCAAAAATAAACATAACACCAATAAAATTTGTCGAACAATTCTATGATGCATCTTTAAGTTATTCATCTTTTTGCAAGTACGAGGACTTTTCTATAATGAGAAAGGTGTTATATAAGGCTAGGTATGGAAAAGATTTTAAGTAATTTACCATATAAAATATTGAATATAATTAATGTAATTTTCTCAAGCATGGTCAACAAAATGTTCAAAAAGTTATCTTTATTTAGTAAAAAAATAAATGTTGATTGATCTATTTAAAGAAGAATTAAATCTTAAATAACAATCCGATTATGTAAATTGAATTCTAGTATATTAAGCCCAAGAAGTAAGAAGACAAATGGCCCTTACCTTAAGTGGGCTTGAGATTGTTATCATAGTATAATGGGATACAAAAATTTTACTAGTTTAGATTAATTATTTAAATACACTCTAGTTTACAATATTATGAATCTTATCAAATTTTGGTGCATCCAAATACGTCCAGATACATGTATCTTAAGTTACATGACGTCAAAGTTAGGTGTAATTTGTTCAAGATACACTGTATTTAAGTGGATTTGCATGTATTTGGGATACATAAAAAAATTCCGTTCACCTCTTTTACCTCCCTCCCATCTTGCATGCCACTCTCCTATGTATCTAGTATCTTAGATACATGTGAATCACACCAAGAGAAAAGGCATAAATTCACCCCTGAAGTTATATCGAAAAGTCAGTTACACATTTAAACTATTGAGACGACCTATTACACACTTATACTACTCAAGAGTGAATTTAATACCACCCTTAAAGCTGACATGGAAATAAGATTAAATAAAAAATAAATAAGGCGCGTTTGAGTAGAAAAAAAGGTAATTTTTTCCCACCCCCACCCTTCTCCTTCACGTTACCCTACCTTTCTTCTTCCTCCATTTTTTTCTTATCACAAACTGTAACACCCCGTATTTTTTTTTAATTAAGACTCGAACCATTCTTCATTGTGAGTAGGATTTTACCAAGGAATTTAAAATTTCTTAAGTATTAAGGTCAGGTCACTGGATATAGCACCTTGAGTTCCAAAAATAATTAAAGAGGATTCATTCAAATCATTCCTTAGTTCTTTTAAGTTTTGGGTCAACTTCAAACGACAATAACTTTCAGTACAGGTTGAGTTAGGTAGGCCATAAGATATCAAATGAAAGGTCTTGGAATCATCTTTCCAACGCCACTAAGTTTGCTAATTTTTGAGCTTGTATGAGGGAGATATGCCCATTTGAAATCGGGTTGTCCATTTAAGGAAAGTTACCTGGATTTAAGAAGGGTATTTTGGTCTTTTCCTTACCCTATCAGATTTATTTCATTTTTAGTAATTAATTAGGGGTCTAAACTGATTTGGTTCAGTTTACACAATTACAATTCACGCTAGAGTTTTTAGAAAAGAGTTTAAAAGAGAAAATAGGAGAAAGACCAAGATTTCGTCGAGTTCTTGAGGATTTGGTTATGGAATTCGCCAAAGGTTAATCCCTAAGAGGTATGTAAGCTTCCATAGTGTTGGGTTCGTTCACCCACGCGCCAATCATGATTTATTCAGCATAATTTCGTTCTTGAAATTTAAGGATTTAAATTCTTGATAATTGTTCTTGAAGTTTCATTCTAAATCTTGTTTTGTTGGGATTTCGATGAGTTCTTGAGACGAAAGTTAGGAGTTTGAGAGTTGGTTTTGAGTAGATTTTTGGGTACTTAGGTTGGGTATTTGAATCTAAGTAAGTTGGGAAGAAACCATTCGATTCTAGGCGAATTAGAGCCAAAAATTGAAGAAAAAAATTCGTCGAGAAGTTCTGGGGAGAGGCTAGGGCGACGCACCCCCGATACGCCAGAAGGTTTGGGGCGGCTCCCCAACAGTGTGCCAGGATTAAGCCTCTGAAGTTTAAGGGCTGGCACCCCGCGCCAGCAGTGCACCAGGGTCGTCTGCCCCCATTCTTTTTCCGTCGTTTAGCCCGTCTAAGTTCTCTTAGAGTGTACCTTCACTCCCTATTGATTCTAACTACTCTAAACTACTTCTAAGCACCTATAAATCATTCATAACATGAATCATAACCTTGAATTCATAATTCAAATTCAAGGTAGTGTTAAGAGCTAAGTCTTGAGATTTCTTTCGAGTCTTTTGAGGAGTTTTCTACAATTTCTAATAACATGTTTCAAGACTCAAGTAAGTGGGCATGACCGTGAAGAGAACGTATTCATGAGTCTACACTATCATCAAGATCTTTCATGTCATGAATCATAACTCTTGAATTCATAATTCAAATTGAAGAAAGAGTTAAGAGTAGAGTTCAAGAAAGTCTTTTAGTTAAATTATGAATCTTTTGAGATCAACTATCGATTTGAGCTAAGTTTTGAGGAAGTAAGTATGAGAATGAGAAGATTTGTATACATGAGTTCCATATTGTTATGTAGACCCTTGAGTCGAGTCGTTCATGCCCATAAATTTCGCATGAGCACCACAAGTTGAGTATCTTTGAGAGGAGTAGTATCTTCAAGTTCTAAGCCTTGAGTATTGAGTTCCTAACCCTTTGAGATTATATTCCTAATCAGGGGGATATTACATGTTACTTATTAAAGTCCTTGAGTTGATTTGTTCATGCCCATAATTCCGCATGAACCCTATGAGTCGAGCAGTCTTGAGATGAGAAGTATCATTGAGTCTTTGAATTGAGTTGTTCATGCCCATAATTCCGCATGAACCCTATGAGTTGAGCATTCTTAAAATGAGTAGTATCATGAAGTCTTTGAGTTGAGTTGTTCATGCTCATAATTCCGCATGAACCCTATGAGTTGAAAAGTCTTGAGATGAGAAGTATCATTGAGTCCTTGAGTTGAGTAGTTCATGCCCATAATTCCGCATGAACCCTATTTTGAGAAGTCTTTTGCAAACCTTTTTAAAACTTGTTTTAAGACTTGAGCATATGAGTTTGAGAAAGAGTAGCGTTGAGTTCATTTTTTAAAAATGAATATATGGGAACTAAGTATTTCCAAGAGAAAATGTTTTCACATTTAAAAGAGAAAGAAACTGAGATTTCCAAAAGAGTTTTGAGTAGTTTGAGTAACATCTCTTTTAAGAGAAAGATTTTGAGTAATAATCTCAAAACATAGAAAGAGTTATATTTTTAAACATATGAGCTGAGTATATTTTTGGGAGTAGTATTGAGCACCGATATGGGGACGAGTTCAGATAACTCAAGTCTCAATAAACCATGTAGTCAACGTGGGTAGAAAGGGTCATACTTTTTAGATGATTCATTAATGCTTTTAAGCATAGCTTAGTGGATCCACTTAGTTGAGAGGTTTTGTACCCTGGAAAAGTATAGGACAGTTCTGGCAGCGTGGGCGAGACATTGTATCATCACATAGCTCATAGTGATGGTTGTCGGTTAGAGAATCTCCCACATAGTTATATTATATTTTTATATACAAATTGAGTTGTTATTGTATTTTTCAATACATTGAATTGTTATCTACTGTTTTAAAAGTTTTCCATATATTGCATCTTTTATTGTTGTTTTATCCTTGAGTATCTTGAGTTGAGTATCTTGAGTTGAGTACCTTTGAGTTGAGTATCTTGAGTTGAGTACCTTTGAGTTGGGTATCTTGAGTTGAGTACCTTTGAGTTGAGTATCTAATCTTTGAGTTGAGTATCTTATTCTTGAGTTGAGTTTAGTTGAGTGAGTTGAGGAGAGGTAAGTATGTTTCCTTTTTATTAAGTTCAAGATTATGTTTATGCTTTAGAATTCCCCTTACATGCTCGTACATTCCATGTACTGAGACATTTGGCCTGCATCATTTCATGATGTAGATACAAGTATTCAGGATCATCCACAGGCGTTTCGTTGATACCACTTGCAGTTCGAGTTAGCTATGGTGAGCCTCCTTGCTTCCGGAGGATTTCATTACTTTTCAGTTTTGTCAGGATGTCGTGGGTCTTGTCCCGACTTCCATCTTTGTCATTTAGAGGCTTCATAGATAGACAATAAAGTTTTAAAGTCTGTTCACTATTTTGTTAAATGTTTTAAAGACTTGAGTTACCTATTTTGGCTAGTTGAATATTCTACTATATGCAGAGTTAATCATTTGAGTTAAAGCTTTATATCTAAATTCTATGAATTTTATTCAGTTTTAAGCTTTGTATGCTTGAGTTAGTCTTCCGCTTGTAGTCAGCCAGGATGAGGGTTCGCTTGGGGACCAGAAATGGTTCTTGAGTGCCGGCCACGTCCAGTGTGTAGGCTCGGGTCGTGACACAAACACTTTTTTTGCTATGGCTAATATGAAAAATAATTTTTTCATGATAAATTTCCAAGTGATAAATAGAAAACAACATTGCGGGATAGAAATTCATCGCAAAGATCGCGAAATTGTTCAATTAATTAGGTTCACTGTTCGAAAAAAAATTCGGCTAAACATCTAAAATTGATCAATCCTTACTATTCCCACATCAAATTCTTCAAATGGCCCTTACCTTAACTGGGCTTGAGATTGTTATCATAGTATAATGGGATACAAAAATTTCACTAGTTTAAATTTTAATTATTTAAATACACTCTAGTTTGCAATATTATGAATCTTATCAAATTTTGGTGCATCCAAATACATCAAGATACATGTATTCTGGGTTACATGAGGTCAAAATTAGGCGTGATTTGTTCTAGATACACTGTATTTTAATGGATTCGCATGTATTTGGGATACATAAAAAAATTCCGTTCACCTCTTTCGCCTCCCTCCCATCTTGCGTGCCACTCTCCTATGTATATAGTATCTCAGATATATGTGAATCACATCAAATACACATGGATTCATGTATATGGTGTGTATCTAGTGTGATTCGCATGTATCTAGGATACATGACTACCTTGCTCGCTCTTTCCCTATTTATTGTATCTGATATCAAAAGTACATGTATCTAGGTGTATCTTCCTCAATATATGATAGAAAACTCTTAATTAGTGATAAGTTACGTAATTATTTGAAAATATATATAGAATTAGTATATATGGTACAAATGTAATATCCAAAAAATTCGCCATTATCAAGCAGGTAAAAAATGCAAGTTAAGATTCAATACAAGAACTATTCAATATATATATATATATATATTTATTTATTTATCAAGAAAGTTTGTTATTTCTATAGATATAGAACATAAATATCTTTATAGGAATAATTAACAAGTATTATATTTGTGCACTATTACCAGGTCCACCATAAAGAACATAAGTAAAAGAGTCTGAAGATAATATGCGGCCAAAAACCAATTTGCTTATAGCTTTCTCCCAATAGAAGCCACCAGTTTCCATCGTCTGGATCCTTATGTTGAAGAAATTGTCAATGTCAGTATTTAAGTGTATCTCAATTTCTAATCCATATATACTTGTGTATATGTATAGTCATGATTTTAAAAAAAAAAATTATACAATAAATAAAAGTATACCTTATAAATGTACATTAATAACTCCAATTTCGTCCCTCCACGTTGTGAAAGAATTCCCTCCAATGAAAGATCAAGAGGTATTTTGGTGTTTACCTGTACAAAGCCTGGGCATAATGTAACTTGAAAGCCAAAAGCAAAGGACTCAAAATGCAAACTGATCGACTTCTGTCTTTCTGTTTGTCTTTTTGTTTTTCTGTTTGTCTTTTTTGTTTGGGTCTTTTGCTTTCGCTATCGACTGACCGTCCTGTTAGCAGTGCTATACTAGATTGGCACCCTAACTGGTACCTATACAGCTACTCCTTGTCAGTTGCTATATTTTTGCACCTTCTCAAGCCTCTCTACCATACCCTTAGAAAGTGACAACGGATGACTTCCATTACTAAATGGAAGAACTTTTCAAACTAGTTGATAGTTAAAACATAAAAAGACATATTTTTAGTGGCGGAATCAAGATTTGTACTATAAGGAGTCGTTTGGTGTGAGACATAAGGTATAATAATATTAGAATAATTTGCAGGATTATTTTATCGTGTATTTGGTTTGAGGTATTAGGTAGTCCTTAGATTATTTATTTCACCATTTATACCATACTGATGAGATATTTTATCTCATATACATCTTGGAATAACTTATTCTGGGATAATTAATCTCATGATAACTTGTTCTCAACCAAACGACCCCTAAGGGTTCAAAACATGAATGAAGAAATAATTAATACACAAAGAAGTCAAAGAAAACTCTACATCTATTGTATATACATAAAAATAATTTTAGTCATATATAATTAATGTAACTTTCTACAAAAAGGAATTTAAATTATTGATCCTACCCGGCTCCACCTTTCACTCTTGTACATGAAGGAAAATATATAGCTAAACCAACAGACATAGTAGTTTCATGAACGCCATATAGAAATCAACAAATTACTAAGACAAGTTACCTGAAAATGTGCAAAAAAATCTCGTTGTATTATCCCCGTATAATGTTGGATCTACCTGAAATACGAAACAATGATATTATAGTAGCGAGTGTGGATTTATATATATTAAACTCCACAATTGACATCTTGGAGACATTCTTTCTATGAAACAATCAAATTATGTATGGA
Source organism: Solanum etuberosum (assembly GCA_029582245.1). Classification (NCBI taxonomy): domain Eukaryota; kingdom Viridiplantae; phylum Streptophyta; class Magnoliopsida; order Solanales; family Solanaceae; genus Solanum; species Solanum etuberosum. The sequence continues at coordinate 15,875 of JAJONR010007699.1, forward strand.
AAAATTAATTAAACTTACTCTCCAACCAACTTGTAAGATATCTGTTCCTTTTTGAATTTTTAGTCGACAACCACTATGTTGTTTGCCTTCAACGTGAGGATTGTACACATTAGTTGCCATTCCAGCTCCCGTAAACTTTGTATTTAGATTTTTTAGAATTTGAACTATTGCACGCTTAATATAAAAATAAATATTTTATTAACTTTTACATGTTATATCCAAAGTATAGCTAGCCCAAAAAGGCATATGCATAAACCTTGACAGCATAATTTGATATTTTGAAAGGAAAACAAACCTCCAAATTTGTAAAATAAACTTACTGAATTCCAGATGGAAAACCTCCATCTTTTGACCATATTGTCGATAACCTACTAGTTGTTGAGGCATATGCATTTCGTTTTATCTTAGATAAAGTAGGTTTCATCTGCTCATACAAATATATAATGGTATGTCAACAATATCATATATGTGTACAAAAAAATAAAAGTAAAAAGAGAGTAGAGATGTGCCTTAGGATGAAAATTATGATCCTTCAATATCAGGTGATCAAAAGCATGTTGTTTATAGAAATCAACACAGTATCTCCATATTTAGTCTGATAACAAAATAATCATAAATAAGATACCTAAATTATAGTAGTTATAGATATAAAAGTAAGGTTCATTTACCCAAAAAATTCCATGACCCAACCCCCAACCCGAATAAAGGTTATATTATCAAATAAAAATAATACATATCTCGTGAGACTTAAAAATACTATTTGTGAGCAGAAAACAACTACCTTAATTGTTATGATTGTTGGCTTGTTCAAAAGTTTCAGTTGTTTTTCTAACTTCATGTCTTCCAACATGGATAACTTTTTTTTTTCATTGTACTTCATTATAACTCAAAAGTAAACATAACACCAATAAAATTTGTCGAACAATTCTTTGATGCATACCGAGTTGATTTATCCTTTTGCAAGTATGAACTATGAAGACTTTGCTACTATGAGAAATGTGTTATATAAGGGCAGGTAGAAAAAAGATTTAAAGTAAATTACGATATGAAATATTGAATTGATGTTATTTTAAGGCCAGGGATAGAAAAGATTTAAAGTAAATTACTAAATAAAATATTGAATTAATATTATTTTAAGGCCATGTATAGAAAAGATATAAAGTAAATTACTATATAAAATATTGAATTAACTATGTCATCAAGGTCAAATATAGAAAATATTTAAAGTAAATTACTATATGAAATATTAAATTAATTTAATTTTAAGGCCATATATAGAAAAGATTTAAATTAAATTAGTATATAAAATATTAAATTAATGTAATTTTAAGGCCATGAATAGAAAAAATTTAAAGTAAATTAATATATAAATTATAGAATTAATGTAATTTTCTCAAAAAGCATGATCAATGAAATGTTCAAAAATTGTATTTTGTTGATTGCTCCTTTTTAAGTAGATATCTTAAAGAACAATCTGACTATTTATGGATTTTATCAGATTTTGGTGTGTTTAGATATGTCCATATACATGTATTTGACATACATGAGGTCAAAGTAATTTATTCTAGGTACATTGAATCTTAAGTGGATTCGCATGTATCTTAAATACAAATTTTTTCACCAAATTGAATATCTATTAAAAAAAAATGCAAGTTAAGATTCAGTACAAGAAGTATTTAAATATATATTTATCAAGAAAGCACGATATTTTTGTAAGATAAATATGTTTATATAGGATGGGAGTAGTTAAAAAGAATTACATACTAATACCAGGTCCACCATAAAAAACATAAGTAAAAGTATTTGACCCTTCCGATAGTTGATCGAATCGAATCGAGTAAGCAAATTTATTTTCAGTAAGCCAGACTATACTATATATTCCAACCGAATCTCCGTCCTCATTTGAAACCACGATGTTCCTACAATACCCATCAAAACTACTATTTCCGATAGGATAATAGCTCGACCCCATTGGAGGTTCTGGTAAACCTGGTGGATTATATATAACTCCTCCCCAGTCAACACTTGTAGCAAAACCTTTCAATTCATTTAAGATAATATGCGGCCAAAACCCAACTTGTGTATAGTTTGGTCCAAATAGAAGCCACCAGTTTCCAATGCCCGTATCCTAAATTTAAAGAAATTGTCAATGTCAATATTTATGGGCGTCTCTCGATTTATAATAATATATATAAAAATCACACGATAAATAAAAGTACCCTGTAAATGTACAAATCAACCTCCTTTGTGCTCCCTCCACGTTGTGAAAGATTGTCCTCAAATGACATATCAAGAGGTATGTCGGTGTGTACATACACAAAGCCGGGGCAAAATGTATTGAAACATTGAGTTTTACCTGTCTACAAAATATAAAAGGCATATTTTTAGATTACGAAGAAGTTAAAACCAAACTCAATACCTATTGTATATACACAAAAATAATTTAACTTGTATATAAACGGTGTAGTTTCTCTAGAAGCCAGAAGAGATGTATCTGATACTTAAAATCTTGTACTTAAAGCCAAACAAAAGATATAGTAGATTTATTAAAATCATCAATGTACTAAGACAAGTAGTTACCTGATAATGTAGGTAAAGTCTAGTATTATTATCCCCATATAATGTTGGATCCACCTGAAATACGAAATAATGATATTGTAATAAGCGAGTATGGATTTATATTAAACCCTAATGTTAGAGACATTTTTCCATGAAACAATTAAATTATGTATGAAAAAGATCGATTAAACTTACTCTCCAACCAACTTGTAAGATATCCGATCCATTTTGAATTTTTAGTCGACAAGCGCTATGTTGTCTGCCTTCAACGTGAGGATTGTTCAAACTAGTTGCCATTCCAGCTCCCGAAAACTTTGTTAAATTTGGATCGTACTGAGGTTGAGCTATTGCGCGCTGAATATAAAAGAAAAATATTTATTAACTTTTACATGTTATATATCCCAAGTATGGCTAGCCCTAAAAGGCAAATGCAGAGACCTTGACAGCACAATTTGATATTTTGAAAGGGAAAAAAAAAACTCTAAATTGTTAATTAAACTTATTTCATTTGTTATTTCACATCCAATTAAAATGAATGTCACAAAACAAAAAAATGAAAATAGTTTTGTACCTTATATCCATAGAAAGGGTAGTAGCTTCCCTTTTGCTCAATATTGTTATTGCTCTGCATTACATGTATTGCAATATATGAGTTTTGCCACAATATTTGAAACTAATTATACTTGTTTATGAAATCTTAAATTTTTTATATACATATGTATATGAATTATTCAAGTAAAAGTAAATAAATTATCTTACCCCTACAAATTCACCATCGAAGTTGGCAGGTTCTGGTGGTGGCATATCTCTTTGTCTTATAAGATCATCCTTTGTAATTCTTTTGATGGGAACAGTTCCAGAAGGACAACCTCCATCTTTTGACCATATTGTCTGTAACCTATTACTTGTTGAGCCATATGAATTTTTCTTTATCTCAGCAAAAGTAGGTTTCATCTGTTCATCCAAATATTTGATTGTGTGTCAAAAATATCATATATATGTACAAAAAAAAAAATTAAAGTAAAAAGAGAGTAGAGATATGCCTGAGGATGAAAATTATGATCCTTCAACAATGGATGATCAAACGCATGTTGTTTGTAGAAATCCACACAATCGTATGATTCTCCAGATTTAGTCTGTGAAAAAAATAATCATAAATAAGATACCTAATTTATTGTATATATACATCTTGCTATTTGTACCTTTTAAATACAAAACAATATACCAAAAATAATTGTTCCTAGATCATAACATCACAATTATATATAATTAAAAAAAACTATTGGCATTCGAATTTGAAGAGTCCAAATTGTTTTTTATATACACCATTGTTATGTCTTTTGTCTGCAAATTTGCAAGATTTTTTAAAAAAAAATAAAAAAATTCTATAATGTAAAGGGTTCAATTTTCAAATACAATAAAATTTACTAAAGAAAAAGACATAAACCTAAGGTGATTTGTCAAATAAAAATAATAAATATCTCGTGAGACTTACAAACACTATATATAAACAGAAAACAAATACCTTAACTGTTTTGACTGCTGGCTTATTCAAAAGTTTCAATCGTTTCTCTAACTCCATGTCTTCCAATTCGGATAACTTATTTCCTCCTTGTACTCCATTATAACTCAAAAGTAAACATAACACCAATAAAATTTGTCGAACAATTTTTTGATGCATCCTGACTTCATTCATCTTATTTTTTGCAAGTATGAGGACTTTGCTACTATGAGAAGGGTGTTATATAAGGACAGGTATAGAAAAAATTTAATGTACTCACTATATTTTATTTTTATATTTAATAAAATATTAAATGTTGATTACTCCTTTTTAAGTATAATCTTAAATCTTTAATAACAATCTGATTATGTAAATATGAGTCAAGTATATTAAGCCCAAATAGTAAGAAGGCAAATGGGCTTTACTTTAAGTGGGCTTGAGATTGTTCTGAATTATCATACTATAATATGGCCCATTTAGTCAAGTATCGGGTCGGTTATTTGGGAAGTAATGACAAATACTCGTATTTTAACCGCTAATAAAAAAAAGGAATAGTTTCGAATATATACAATAAAATAATCATTTTACAATAAATATAGTTATGTTTTGTCTTATAAAATCATCCTTCGCAATTCCTCTTAATGAGAACGGTTCCAGAAAGACAACCTCAATCTTTTGGTCATATTGTTGATAACCTACAAGTTGTCAACAAGACAGTGCGTATTGCACTTTCTTTTGGAGTTGAGTTAAGTCCAAGATCTATTTTGAGTTGCGACTCGAGAACTCGAGCGAGTTCCAGTACATTTTGAAACTCAAAAAATGTGGTCATTTTTTGTCATTTGGTACCTCAATTCACTATGAACACTCGATTCATTTTAACAAGAACCACTTTGTTTACAAAGAATCAACAGTAGCATCTCTTCAACTCTAATTTTATCCTACAGACTCAAAATTTACATGAACTCAACCATCACTCCAGAACACATTGGGAACGAAATCGAGAGGTCAAAAAACGAAAAGGAGAAAGCGCTAGACAATTACATATTTCGGATATATATACTGTGTTAGCCTTCTGGCAGTTAGGATGAAAGTGCAAGCTCGGCCCATGCCAACGAAGACGCCTTGAGCTCTGCAGTGATGGAAGTGTCAATGTTGCTCTCCAGAATAGCACACAGGTCCTTCATGGATGTCCTCCTACTCGTAGTCGGGTGGATGCAAAGGTTGATCACCTCACAAATCACTTTGAGGTCTTCCTGTTTGAAATGTTTCAACTCGGGATCCACAACGTAGGATAATACCTCCGGCATTTCAAGAAATTCCTTAGCCTGCACATAAAAGGGTCGACTTTAGGTCCTGCCAACGCGTTTAGAAACTGGTTCTACCGGTAGTGTCTTTTCATAGTCCGAAAATTTTCACATGAAAAGAAATGCTTACCCAATCTACTAAGCACCCTTTGTCTTTGCAATATGGAGGTCTCCCACTGATTATTTCCAGTAGAAGTACTCCAAATGCATAAATGTTACCCTGGACATCGAGATGACGGCTCTCGAGAGTATTTGGAAGGACACATATTGCTCCTTCACTACTGATAGCACCTGAATTCTTTTCTGATCTGGAAATTATCGACTTCCAGCTTTCAAAATCAACAAGCTGCACCAAATGAAATAAACTTTGAGAAGACAAATATAAAATGCCAGTGCCTTTTCTAGACTGCTTAAGAGCATAATGGGGGTACACAAGCTTAAGGTGAAGAAAAATGGGAAGAGTTGTTTAGCACTGTTTTATACGTCAATGATATATAAGGGTCTTTCGTTTACCTTGGGAGAAAAATCTTCGGTGAGATATACAGAATTTGAATTCAGTTCTGATATGGTAAATGGAGGGTCAAGTTCTGAATGGAAATATGTCAGTCCCTTAGCGATGCCAATAACTATTTTCATCCGGCGTGTCCAAGATAGTTGGCATCCTTCTCCATCTATGATACATTCGAAGAGTTAGGAATTCGCTTTGGAAAACATAAAACGAAGTGCATGCAAAAACTAATTCACTTTACTCACAATGAAGGTGTTCATATAATGTCCCATTAGATGCATATTCAAACACCAACATCCTCGTAAAGGGACTACTCTCTCTGCAATAGCCTAGAAGTTTCCCAGCGTTCTCGTGATTTATTCTGGCCAATTCTGCCACCTAAATGTAAATTAACAGAAGTTAGAGCATGGAACTTAAGATGCAAACTTTTGGAAGAGATAAATAGTGATCATGAAGAAAGAATTGAGTCTCGCCTCTTTCTGAAAATAAAGTTCTAGATAGGCTGTCCAGTGCTCTTCTTTGACGCAAAGGGATATTACAGCGATTTCAGGTCCACCTTTCATGGTTCCTTTGTAAACTATGCTATCTGGTGAGGATCCAATGATGTTGCTGAAATCTTCACAAGCTACCTCAAGTTCTTGTCTGCTGTATCTTACAACATCTTTCAGCATACCAGTATCTACAAAGAAACATCAGCGGTAAACAGAAACGAAGATTACGCTCAATGCTTTTGAAAGTACTAAGTGCTCAAGTTCAAGTGCATGATAGTACTAACCTACATAAATTGTCATATGATCTTTCTCACTTCCTGATTTCTTCCAAGGTATGATTGAGGATTTGTTCTTAAGCCTCTGAAGGCCAGTCACAAGACCTACAATGAAGAGAGAACCCACCATAACTCCTGTTACCACTTCTAAAGCCAAAAGCCAAGTGGGCTTGGAAGAAGTCTGATGTCTCGGTTCTTCAACAGGCTGGTGCTTATTGCTGAGTGTCGATGCATGGCTAGTGGGAGGCGGAGTGCTACCTATAATGCAATGTCAAAACAACCAGTTCAGTTTTTTACTAAAATAAATAAATCTATTTGACTGCAACTACAAAAGAGAAAAGGTTGAGACATCAATTCTCCTACACTGAGCTGCACAAAAAATGCGTAGTGTTGAAAATTGTAACTATGATTGTTTACTTACCACATAAAGCAGCAGACCGTTGCTTCGGATCTTTGTGCTGAAGGCAATTTCCTTGAAAGCTAGATCTATAGAAACACAAAATAACAGGCATTAAGAAACCGAAAAGGTAAGAGAAACAACACTGGTTGAGCATCAGAGTGCTACTTTGGATATAGATTTACAGCAACAAAACTAACAGGCATTCAGGAATAGAGAAGATAAGGTAAAACAAGAATTATGGCGTAGAATTAAGAACTGACTTTGGAAGGTAACCCAAACACTGTGGTATGCTTCCAATAAGAAAGTTGAATGAGAAATCAGCCACTTTGAGCTGGGATGTGCGACAAAAACCTGTAGCGCTGGCACCAGAGGCATACCTAATAGGGTATAACAGAAAAAGAAAAAAAACAGTCAGATAAAGATACATGTGATGGACATAAGGCTATAGCAAAAACAGTTAGGTCAAATATTACAGGACATCAAACAGTTTTTACTCATTTTTCTTCACAGAAATACAGATCAATTCCAAGAACATCATCGTTAAACTTATGAAACATACATTCTGAACTCTGTAACATTGCTCTCATTTGGTCAAATATTAAAGGCTATACACTCCATTGGGGTCCCCCAATTCACCATCCTCCCATCAAATAACAGACAATGAATGTACTACACTAGATTCAAGTAAAACAGTCATCAGTGTCAATCTGCAGGCAGTACATATCAAACAATGCTGACAGAAAGAACAGACATCATCCCATAAGCATCTCTTTTCTGGACTCTGTCATTATCATCCCAGACAATGACTGTGAGAAAATGACATAAATAGTCCCTTAACTATAGAAGTAGGTCTAAAATGGTCCCTTAACTATACACTTAACGGATTTAGTCCTTTAACTATTCAAAAACTTATCAGCTTTGGTCTCTTAACTATATACTTACCGGTTTTAGTCCCTTAACTATAAACTTACCGATTTTAGTCCTTTAAGTATTCAAAAACTTATCAGATTTGGTCTTCCATTTTTTTAATACAAATAGCTTAGGTTTATATTAACGGAATCCATGCCTCGAGAAATTAAATCCTTTAGCAATTTTTTCTGTTGTTTCTCTCTCTCCGCTACTTTTTCTTCAAATTAACCTTATGCGAAGAATCTTAACCTCAACGATTTAAAATAAAATTCACGAGGAAAGAAAATATAAGTCATAATTTTATTCAATGGAGGATAAAATGAAGCATATTATTGCTACTAATGACTTGAATATGCTAAATTTTATTATAAAAAGAAAAAAAATTATTACCCGTTAAATCCAAAGTTTGTACTCCAACGACTTCATCGAACGGAATATGTTTAATTTTTCAGAAATTGAAATTTATAAAATGGTAGATTTATAATTTTTTTCATTTTTTTTAAATAGATCAATTTTATTATTCTATTCATTTTATTTTACATGAAGAAATTTGAGTAAATTAAATAAAATCCGCATTGATTAGCATATGCTTAATTTTATCCTCCATTGAATAAAATTAGGTCTTGTATCTTCTTTCCTCATTAATTTTATTTTAAATCGTTGACGTTATTGTTCTTTCCATAAGAGTAGTTTGAAGAAAAAAGGGCGGGGATAGAGAAACAACTTTAAAAATGGGTTAAAGATTTAATTTCACGAAGATTTCCGTTAATATAAACCTAAGCTATTTGTATTTAAAAAATGGACAAAGACCAAACCTGATAAGTTTTTGAATACTTAAAGGACTAAAACCGGTAAGTGTATAGTTAAGGGACCAAAGTTGATAAGTTTTTGAATAGTTAAAGGACTAAATCCGTTAAGTGTATAGTTAAGGGACCATTTTAGACCTACTCCTATAGTTAAGGTACTATTTATGTCATTTTCTCCCATGACTGTCATCATTAGATTCTTTGGTCACTCAATCCTTCAAATATCTGACAGAATCCTAGAGGGCCAAGACGGAAAACGCTCTAAGGACAACCAAAAATATCTTGTAAGTAAACAGAGAATCATGTATTAATCCTTATCCACATACCAGAAAATTCAAGAGAAAAACGATAAAAGTACAAGATGTAGCTAATCAACTCACATTCCACGTACACCGGATGTAAAATCTGATCCAGTATTAGCAGGCACTAGTCCTTGGAGTTTGTTCCTGTCCAACCGAAGTTCCTCAAGGTATTTCAAATTACCAAGCTCAGCAGGCAATTTCCCTGTTAATCCATTAGATTGTAGGTTTCTGCAGAGACACATGCAAGCTAGAAAAGTAAGGGAGCTTCAACAAGGATAGGTAAAGGCAAGTACAAATGAACCTACAAAATTCAAGTTAGACTAACATTTTCATAATGTTTGTTAAATTGCCAAGCTCGGAAGGAATTGGTCCTGTTAGCTGGTTAGCACCCAAATCCAAGGCCTTCAGGTTTTTCAATAGGCCAATCTCCTTAGGAATTGTACCAATCAGCACATTTCCATGCAAAATTCTGCATATTGCCGGTGCATAACATAAGCTTTAACAAAACCCCATAAAAGAACAACCAGAACTACGTAATTCTTATAAATCTATTCGGAAATAACTTACAGTTCTTGCAAAGAGGAGAGTAAATGCAAGTTGGGTGAAAGAAACCCCTTCAACGAAGCGCCAGAAATGTTTCTGTCACACAATCCAGTGGAAATGCGTATTAGAGACTCATTTGCACTAAACTTGAGTCCATAAAAGATCCACTAGATTGCATTTTAGTTGAGAAAAATCAATAACCAAACAACCTATCCATGTATAGCACATAAAATTGAAGACAATTAACTCACATTTTTATGACATGATCTTGAGCCATAGAACAAAAGACTCCAGCCCAACCACAAGGATCTGAATCTAAACCATTCCAATTTGACAAAACCAGAAGAGGGTCTTCATATATAGCTTCCTTGAAGGTATTGAGAGCATAAACTGTATCAACAAAGAGTCCCCAATCAGATTCACTCACAATAAACTACCTACTCTTTGAATTACAATCTCATAAAATACAGCAACTATCTACAACAACAACAACATACACAGACCTTACCCTACCTTTGCAGGGTAGAGAGACGGTTTCCGATAGACAATTTGAACCATGGTAGCAAGAAAATATGACATCAAAATACAGCAAGTATCTCAAAACAAGAAAATACAAGATCTTTCCTAAACAACATTACATTACAACACTAAATGCTCAATTAAAAGACAAAAATTGAATCTTTGCAGCAGTAACTACATCAAGATCTGAACTTGAGTTAATAATACACACCTTCATTTGATGGAAAAGCATCACAGATCCCAAGAACTAGTCCAACAGTAACTAAAACTTGAAATAAAACACAAGTTCTCATTTTTCCCCCAAATAATTCCTCACCACAAGAACACACTAAGTTTCTACAAAACCCCAGAACTGAAAGAACCCATCTGAAGAAACAGTTTCCAAGAACTTAAACAATCAACAAAAAGAAGAAAACCCCAGAAAGCAAAAGATTCAAAAAGCAATAATCCAAACAAAATTGAAAGAGAAAACAAGAAAAGACCCAAGACAGTAGATGAAAACAAACAAAAAAAAGCTGGAAAAAGATAAAGTTGTCTTTTTTACAAGTGAGGGGAGAAAGATAAACACTAAAGAAAACTTAACAAAGCTTAAGAGTGAATTCAAGAATCTAAATCTGTAACAACCCCTTTGAGTGGAAACTACTATTAAGTGTCACCAACTTAGTTTTAAAAAAAACTTGGATTCAAAGAGAGATTTGGTGCTAGAAACAGAGACAATTTATGAGCGGAAGAAGGAGAATTTTGGGGTTATAAAAACTATATGTTAAAATTAGAAGAAAAAAAAAAAATCAAACAGAAAATGTAGAAGGAGATAATAGAAGGAGCGGCGGAGTAAAGGAAGTGTGGGCCTTTACAAGCGATTGATCAACTTTGAATATTTTCTCATAAATACACAATAGCTAAATACCTCAAAACTTAACGTGTTTTTTTCATATTATCTAAATTTAGAATGATATTTTCAACTTCGTGTTGAATATTTGTATGAGGCATCGAAATATTGCATATTGATACTGAAACGATCCCTAATAAAGATGATTATATATCTGATGCATGTGCTAGGATCGAACTAAATATAAATTCACGTCAAAAAGATTTCTAAGAATAAAGTACTTTTTGACAAAGACGGTTCATATGAGAGGCTCAAATTTTAAATTTTAATTAAGAATGATAAAATATTTATCACGAAACCCTCGTAAAAAAACAAATTGGTTCTTTTATCTTTTAAAATTTACTTCATGTGAATGTTTAGAAGCCATATTAATATCTCAACATGTTAGTAGTTAGTAAATAATTAATCAAATATGAAAATGTTGATATAATGGAGAAGAATAAGTGTAAACATGGGATCATTCCTTGAACTTTAGTTTTTTAAATATAATATTATTCTTTTTATGCATAATTATTTGTGTTTGCAACTAGTGTATAGAATTATTTTCGGTTTTGTTATAGTGACTTAAAATTCTTTTTTATTGCTAATCATTTTATTGGGGAACAGCTAATCATTGTTTTGGGGAAAAGTAAATTAGGTAAAGCAAGTCTTCCATTCCATGTGATAACAACCATCTCTTTTTTAATTCCTTATTTACCCCTATATTTCTTTACCCTTTTTGACCTTTTGATTTGTTTTTGTTAATGTTGGTTTCGGCTCGACTAAATCTGAATTTACATCAGGAAACTTTACATTGGAAATGACTCGAATTCGAATCACAGATTAAAAATGAAGGAATATTTATCAGTTATTACTCCACTGACATTTTTATTGATTGTTAACGTTGATTTACTCTGTTGAGTGGGTACTAATCAATTATTACTCTGCCGTCATCTTTGTCGATTGTTAATGTTGATTTACTCTATTGAGTGGGTACCATAGAAGTACTACTCACTAATTAATTACTAATTCCAATTTAATTGTTTAGTTACTCTAGGATTTTCTCTTCTTTGTTTAGTTTTGGCCATGTAAACGCATTAAATGTACAAGAAGTTAATGTACTTAACAACGTTATAAATGAAGTTATGAAAGAGAGAAAAGCCATGAGATGATTTAAATCTAATAATTGCATCAAGCTTTGTTAGATACTAACGGCATTAATGTCAGAAGAGATGAATTAACTACTCATTCGTCTCATATTAATTGTCATTTTTTTTTTTAACGTATTTTCAATAAATTATATTATTTTTAAAAAAATGTATTTTTATTAGTTTATCTTCAACTCTTTTCAACATAATTAATATTATTTACTTTCAAAAATAAAACGAAAAAAACTTACTTCCTCCGGATTACTCTACTTGTCGTTCTTATTGAAAAAAAAAAATCAAAATATTGTTGTTATTTTTAAAAATCAAGATATTATTAAATACATTCTTTTCATTTCACCTTTAGTAATAATTATTTTTAAAAGTAATAAACATCGACACATTAATATAGAAAACCTAAATAAAAAGCACGTTCACACACTTTAATACTGTGATTGGTTATATTAACCCTCTCTTTATTTGTTGAAAATAGATTAAACAGGGAATATTTATTAAACAGAAATTATCATTTCAAATGATTAAAAATAATGATAAAGATATAATAGTCAAAACATTATTTATGGGGCATATTGTAAGAAAAAATATGCCAAGTAAACTGGTCCAAAGAGAGTATTTAATTCTATTTTGAGTTTCTAATTTGACAAGTATTTTGAAGTGGATATATATTCTATTTTGATTTTGTAATTTGATAAGTATTTTGAAGCGGACATTTTAAGTGATATTTAATCCCCTTGGCTATTTTGTAGGTTTACATCTTCATATATTAAACTCCTCGTAAAAATTTTGATGCCACCATTAAATTAAAAATTACGATAAGATGGTAAGAATGTTTTCATCATTCATTAATGGTTTCAAGTTCGAAAATGAAATCAGCTTTGGTAGAGAACGCGTTACGTCAAAGTGAAACTTTATTGTGTGACTTGAGATCTATTGGGGCTCAATACAGATATCAAACACGAAGCGGAAAATTAGAAGAAAGGAAAAAAAAAAGTGAAGGGTAAAAAGGGAAAATGATGTGTAAAGATTTATGATGAAGGGTTTTGGAATCTTGGGGAAGTAATCATGTGCCTCATTCTCAGCGCATGTTAGAAACAACACACGCTTAATCAATCAATAGAAGCAGAGACTTGCACGGTTTATGTTTCTATTTTTCAGTGCATTTTATAAATTAATTATATTATTTTTTTGACCAATTATTTGAGTTGCATTGGACTTATTTTTTTTGAAAATAGTTTTGATAAAATTTAAATAAAATATACATTTTCAAATTTAGATGAATTTATACAATTGTTTTGAGTGGCTGAATTTTAAAGTATTTTTTATCGTAAAATGATTAAAATTGTTATGTACAATAACAATAAAATTTCAATGTAATCTTATAAATGAAATCTAAAAGGATAATAATATGAATGCAAACTAGAGATGATGTTTTCGATAGACGACTAAAATAAAAAAAATGATGAATGTTCAAATATTTAAAATCATTGATGACGTCATGTTGAAAGCTCAAATTTCTACATTTATAAATTGAAATTTTCATTAAGGTTCAAATTTTCTGTCACTTTTAAAATGTCACTGTCTCACTAATATTCAAACTTTTCCCACTTTTTTTTTTTTTTTAAAAAAGAAAGTGTTATAGCTAAAAAAATAAAAAATAAATTGCTATGACTATGATTTTACCAAAATGTCAATAAAGTAGTCAAAAAAGCCAACATCAACTTACCTACTTCAATATAATTCAAAAGAAAATACAAAAGATCAATTCATTTTTTTTATTTACATTTCAAATAAAAAGATTATTTTATTATTACTGCTACTTATTTATTTGGATATAAAATTGTCAGCCCTGTTTGATTTTTTAATACATGTGAAATGATAATCAAATTAAAATATTGTAGGTATGACAGAAAAGACAAGTAGATAGTTTAAACATGAAGGATCCTCAATTACAATACTTCCAACTTCCAAGCAATACATTACAAAGAAAGGATACCTTTTTTAAAAATTTATTATTTAAAGAAAAAACTCACCAAGAAGCACATTATTTTTTTGTTGGATTTTATGTAAAAAAAAATTATCAGAAATAAATCCCGCAAAGATAGAGATAACATTTGTGTATATTCATTCTTTTCAGACTTTATTTATGAGATTTTACTGAATATATTGTTATTGTTGTTATATTTGTAACCTTCTTCAACTTGTATATTGTGTAATATGTTGGTGAGGACATTAACAAAAAAAAAGAAAAAAAAGAGTAAAAGCAATAGAACCATTTTGGTTAATTTGTATTATGATAAATATCATGAATATTAATCATGATTGTAATAGACTATTTTATTTTTTTTCATATTAAACACAAGACAAGTTGGGTCTTCAAAAGGGTTTTTGTTTTCCACTAAGAGAGGCTTTCTTATTTTATTTTCTACTTTACAATTTGAAATTAAAGAAAAGTCAATTGTAATAGTCTTTTTAATTCCCCTATATATTTTTTTTGATCATTTCCTTTTTCTTTTGCTTTAGAACAAAAGTCATGAAAAGGAATCTAAATCATTTCTTTGGTTGGCCTCTATAGTTTTGATTTGTCGACCAATTGATTTTAAAAAAAAATATCTACACAAATAATTGATCAAATTTATTATTTACTACTTCT